>JAUELF010146389.1:0-11303 GCA_031471495.1 Clinocardium nuttallii | reverse complement strand
TACCATATATGATACCCTGGGCAAATTGGCTAGCGATACTTCGTAGTCATGAATAATTCATGAGGTTAAGTCCAGCCCATTGATTGGTTCCATACAATAAATGGTATGGCAATGTACAGTACGAGGGGTGTTCGGAAAGTACATGTGTATTATGTCCAATATTACGACGAAGATCTTCTGCAATTAGTATACATGTATTTGCCCGCTCACGTTTACATAACGTTGCTATGGTGATAATAACTTATTTTTTAGAAGGTATATAGAGCCATGTATGTTTAAAGAATAGTGTACAAGTATTTAAACAAAAAGTTACGGCAGTTGTCCCGAAACTTTCCGAACACCCCTCGTAGATGCACGCTTTACGAAGTTTCGCTAGTCAATTCGCCCAGGGTATCATATATGTTATGAATAGCCTGGATACCGAGGATGGTGTCTGATGGAATGATACTACAACAGGCCATAATCTCCGCTATTCAGAAACATCATTATTTAATAGATGCCATATTGAAGTCAGAGAACGACGACGGCGACAACATCAATGATAAAGAAAAACCTACGATAATTACTGCACGCGGGGAAATTGACAAAGTAGAAAAGTGGATAGGACATTTTCAGCGGATGGCCGAAGGGAAGCTGAAACCTAATCATAAATGACAAAACAACGTGGAAAAAATATAGTCGGTGGCGCGTCTTAAGAAACTTCCATCAACTTTGTCACAGCCGTGGCTCAAGATGTCGAATTAGCTAAGTCTGAGATAACCAGGACAAAACAATGAGATGACAATGGACCTGCGAAAAATGTACCTAGATTGTACGGACCACCGGAACATCGTTACTGAAATAACGTATGGATAATGCACGTTTACAAAATAACGAAACGGTGGACAGATGTTCATAGACCTCATGGATGGAGTAAGAGACGAATTAGCCATAAGTTGCATCCTGTAATGAATTGTGTTGTTGAATTTTGCGTACAAAAAATAGTGTTAATTATCTTTTTACTGCGAACTACAATGCTTGATTATATAATAAAATTACAGAAAGTATATTCATTTGTTTGTTTACCCAATGCGCTGCTTAGTAAACAGTTACTGTGATGAACACATAAATCGGAGATATTTCAAATTCAGATATACTTATATATCCATTTTAAGTCAATATTTCAAATGTTTAAAAATCGCTCTAAAAAACATAACTCGAAAAATGCTGAAAATTGAACCGACAACCCCTGTTTTAAATGAAAGGTTTTGGTGTACTCGATCATTTGATAGCATCAATCGAAAAGGTTGAAGCATAAACGGTTGGACATATCGTCAAAAAATTATTTGACGGCTTTTACAGGCTTCTTTTTTCAGTATATTTAAAATCTGATCAAATTGGTAAAATCATGTATTTCAAGTACAGTTTAGAAATTACAATACACTAAATAAATTCCTTCTTTGTTTCCATGTAAATCGACCAGTTTCAGTCATCAATTGTCACTCTTTCTAAGCGTGTCTCACATAGAACACCATATATCATTGAAAAGAGTTACATCTTAGCTTTAAAACAATCAAAAGAAAATGTGGGGGTCATGCACTATGCAAAAAAGAACTCACCAGGCGAAAATGTTTACCGTCATTTTCGACAAAATAGGCCCCGGACAAACCGGTGTTTAGCCTTCTCTACTTTCACTTTTAAACAAGATCAAAATACTAAAAGTAATCAAATCAATCATTTCCAGTACATCCTATACACATTCATAATGCATTTAAACTTAATGTCATATATTCAATACATACTGGTGATGGTATACACCCATTTCTACACTACTGTAGATCAAAATGTCAGCGGATGTATTTAGCGTAATTTGACCTAGACATAAAACAAACTTGTGACCTTTCATCATGGGGGATTAAACATGTTACAGTGTAAAGGGTTATACCCTTTACAACATGCGTTCGTTGCAGGTGTGTTCCTGATCTAAAATTAACACACTGTGTCTTCTTTTAAGAGATTCATTTTGCCTTTTCAATAAAGTATTGTTCACATATCCGGCCTAAAGCCAAAAGACGCAGACAGTATGGCGACTTTAAAGGGATTTATATTAGACATTTGAATAGCACCTGGTGTGTTTCTTATGAAGAATATGATGTTGATTGATCTTGGACCATGTGCAAAATATCAGGAAATGCGCACCTGTCCTTTGAAATCTGGACGTTCTAGGCAAGACGTTTAATATATCGCTTTGTCAAACATGTTTGACTGCATGCTTTGACACAACTATACAACATTAAAAAAGGATCGTGTTGAATAGAGGTCAAATGTAAGGTTTCCCGAAACAATGTAGTTTAAGGTTCGGTCAAATTTCTCCGTCATTATAACCAACAACATAATGGCCGCTAGAATCTATTGGTAGAAGGCTGGAGACAAATCGTTCGTAGTATCGCCTGAATGGTACTACTGAACACTTGGCAAAGCTGTATACTTCTAAAAAAGCCTTATAAAATATATATAATTATATCAATTATTCTAAAATAAGGATCGTGGTGCCATATACAATTTCCGGACATTGCGCAACACACGTGATTAAAAAATGGCCGCTTGTTCATAATATGTAAATGCGACATTATAACTAGGTCGAAACAAAAATGGCTCACTCGCCGTCATTGACACTGGTAGTAAAGAGACGCCTATACTGATCATGTATGGACTAGCACCTTCTAGTTTAAGTTAAAAATAAACGTTGCTTTCTGTTCTGTTCTATTATACAGAGTTGTTTCACAGATGTTCGCGACCTACGCGGGGAGAATCATTTTTTCAAAGGCTGTAGGAAAACCAGTGTAAGCAGTGCATATAGGATATAAAACATAGAGGATATTAGAGCCGTTCCACGAGAAAATCAATAATGTGGTTTCTGCGTAAAGTATCTGCATACGCATGCCGCGCAGGCTAACCTAGACATAAACATTTCATCTACTGTAGTTTCTGTTCCCGTGTTCCATTACTCTATACCTCCCTGAGAGACGGAGTGTGTCAGCCCGGATTAGCCTGCGCATCTGGTCAATACAATACACAGTGTCCATAATGTTTGTTTTCTCATGGAACGTCTCATTAGTTTGTCCTTTTACGGTGAGTTATCACGTTTAATAAGCAGCGAAAAGTTACAATCAATATGTTCATGGGCCCGAAGGATACACATTTTCAGGTGATGAAAAACTCGATATGCCATATTTAAAGTTTTTTAAAAGAGGGTGAGGCCTTCAGAGTTTTTGAGAAGGGATTTAAGTCTAAGTTACTGTTGCTGTGTTGGTCAGATCAACGGCGTCATTAGATACATTGTAGTCGCCAGCATGAAGTGTGACTATACTTGCGTTTGGACTAAGAGGACTCCTAGAGAGGCGACTTAACTCTCGTATGTTCAGCTGTCCTGTCCGGATTACAAGCTGATCTCTCGCTATCCCTGAGATAAATCATGTTAACTAAGAAAAGACAAATTACTTTTACACCAATAAGTAATGATCTAAGATATACATCATACAATAATATCATAAACCTGTAAGACTTGGCAATTACTCCTAAATATTTATCCTATTAAAGACTTAAAATATTGCGTTTTGAAGGGCGTAAACTTATTTGTTCATGATAGAAAGTAAATACATTTTGCTGCAAATTGCAAAGTAAAAGTCTAAATTTGTAACACAAAAATTCCAATGAAATAATTATGCTGCAAAGTGAAGATTTAGATTCCGGGTTCTGTTTAACAGGCTAAAATCACATCACATATGTTACCATGGAGTTTCAACACTTGTTCTCACATGCTATGGCATCGGCAAATTGACATAGGCGTCTTGATATAAACACAAACAATTGGTCCCGAAAAGCATGTTGGCCCCTAGCATAGAATTGACTTGAAACTGCCCTAACCATTCATGAAATGCCGTTAGCCGTGGATGGACAATTGTATAAAATGTATCTTTATTGTTAAATTCTTGACTACGTTATATGTACTTGTTTAACAAATGCTATGTTATTTTATGTCTATCATTATTGTTTTGAAATAAGTTATTCCTTTTTCTAGGAATGCAATGGATACTCTCGGCCAGATCTTGTCTGCACAAAGTGTTGTGAACGCCGTCGTTGTAACCTACACAATTGTGGTAAGGATATCTAGTCTATTGCTAAAAGTATTTCATGTATAAAATGATTCCGTGTTGTTATTTGTACATAACTCACTTTAACAACCGTGTTGATATTTGTACATAACTCACTATAACAACCGTGTTGATATTTGTACATAACTCACTATAACAACCGTGTTGTTATGTGTACATAACTCACTTTAACAACTGTGTTGGTATTTGTACACAACTCACTTTAACAACCGTGTTGTTATTTGTACATAACTAACTTTAACAAACTTTAGGCGAATTTGCCTGAAAACATATTTTGCAATGTATATTAGAAAACGACAATACGGTTTTTAGGAAAGAAATAGATGAAAACATTTGGCAATTTAGATATGATACAATTTGACGGCATTTTGTATTTAAGTGTACAATGATAAACCAGTAGTTACTACGCATGCCTTTAAGGTACACGTGATATATAAATAATAGTATATATGAGGCGTCCAACGGGAAAACCAACATTATGGCCTCTGCGTTATGTATCAACCCAGATCAACCTGCGCAATCCGCGTAGACTGATCCGGGCCGACACATTCAGTCTGTTAAAATAAGTTATTAGTACGAGGTTATTAAACAACAAGTCACAACTAGTGTAAAACTGTGCGGCCTTTGTTTTGAACCAGTTAGGTAAATAAGACTTTATTAACGTTACGTTTAAACGTACACAAAAAGGTTATTTCGGTGTAACGATTTAAAATTATATCTGCTGTGCTTCATTTTAAACTATATCCACATACAATAAATTCCCTCTTCCAAGCATTATTGTTTGTAATAAGTTTATGTCTATTGTGAGACTTTAAAGCTGTGTTTCTGTCACTTGAGAAAAGTAAGGCACGTGTCAGATTCCACCCATCAAATGGTAGGCTGTCTGTCTAGTCCATGTTCCCTAATACAGCACTTGAAAGAGTTTTAAATATCTGAAATACAAAAAAATATGATGACTGTTTTATAAATATTTAGCATATATATATATGATAAAATATTTCAGAGTCATCTGTTTGGAAATATATGAGGACATTATGTTATATCTACATAATTAGAAATACTATTTTTGTTATACAGTTGTAACACTATTTTCAAAAGTTGTCTGCTGCAAAGGTATAAGAAGTTGCATGTTTCAGGTAAAGAGTTGATAGAAGAAATGTTGAAAAATAACTCATACTTCATATAATATACACCATTGATAAGCTCTTGTACTTTGGACTAAGTATTCCTATCTCAAATGCAAAAACTAATATGAACAAATATATATAGGTCACCGAGATAGACTTTTGGGTAGAGTACTTTCGAAAAACGACGATTTAGTCAACTTTAGTCAAATTTGTTCGAGCATTTTATTGGGAGTCTAAATAGTAACAAATTTGCATGTATGCATACTTTCAAGACTTTTCTGGCGCTAATTCCTGTTCAATTTGGTGCTCTATGTATGTGCAGCTGGAAAAACATCAATAATTGTACAGAATACTATATCAATATAAATTTATGAGGCCAAAAGGTCAGACCGGCCACAATTTTGGGGAGCCTTTTGGAGAAATTGTTTTCATTTTTAGGGTAATTTTGTTTGACCATTGATAATTTAAACTAAATGAATTATAACCATTTCTCCATATCTTACTTCAGGTAAAAAGAGCCAAAAAAGGATAGGCTTCCATGGGTTTAAAAAATATATGCGTTATTGTACAACCCTACCCCCATTATTCAAACATCGGCATTTTCGGCAAAATATAGTGCATTCCTACACATTCTTTATGGTCGTAATGTTTAACATATTAATTATTTATCAATAATATTACTTAAAAATTAATAAAAAATAATTTGTTAACACAAATTCTGCAATAAATGTAAAAATTACAAAGGTTACATAAACATTTACGATAGGTCACGAATTCACTTATACCAGGGTACGAACACCAACATATACAGGTTACGAGTTCACCATGTTACGAACTCACTGTACACTGGCACCCGTCAAAGTTGCGCAGCTGTGATTCACAATTTTGTTCTGTTATTCATTTAAATGTGCATTATTCATTTTTCATGTTCAAATACTGAAAGACTTGTGTAATAAGTTTACCTAATCACATCTGATGGAAGAATTTCTTTCCTGCTCCTGGTGATGTTCTTTTCCTACATGGAAATACAACAAAGGAATTATCTTTGGACTGAAAAGAAATGTGAAATTATTCATTTATAAACCACTTTAACACTACAATGTAAATGTAGTTTAAACATTAATACCTTACACTATAGTGCTTTATTTATTTTACACAGGGACGTAGAAAAGACGTTCCTGGTTTACTTAAATAAACCCAACACACTGTTTATATAATAACAGTGCGTGTTTGATATTACAAAGTATGAATAGCAGACACTTTACAAAAATGGAATAAAAGTTTTAGCTTAGAGTGGGTTCGAATTCAGTTATCTAGCGATGAGCTCATCCACTTCAACTGTACACTACATTCAAAATAACATTATAGAGAAACCATCTCTGAAGGGAAGTCTCTCAAAGTAACGTAGAATTATCAAACTACAACAACAACTGTCAAAATTCATGTAAATTGAGTTTAATTGGTTTTTTAAGGGATTCTGTAATACAATGCAACTGTAAAACTCTTTCGTCTCCGTTCAAGTATACAATTTAAATCAAAACTTTGCCGCTATTTCCTCTTCAAAGATACGAACTCTATCCCTTTTCACATTGGATTTAATTTGGTGTCAGAAACACGTAAACAAATTGGAATCGAATAAGTTTGTTCCCCTCATGTATGAGATTTATCAATGGTGTAGAGTTGAAATGGAGTGGCCGCCATGTTATTATTTACATCCGGAGATGGTGGCAGTGAATAGTTGTGAAATTGCAACAGACACAATGCATCGTAATTTGCGTATCTACACTTGTATCTTATCTTATGTTATTCTTTATTATTAGTTTACTGTACATTGATTTATTTCAAAACAAAAATCAAAGCTTACGGGGAAAATTAGGGAAATTCGGAGAACAAACTATTCACTACCACCAGACAAACTGTGTACCCTAACGACCGTATCCATGCTTGAAATGCTGTCTAATAACAGACAATTATTTCGAAATTGTACCGTTTCGACCATCGTCAACCATTTGTATACGTACATATTCAAAAAAACATTTTCTTCTGATAATTTTGATGTAAATATAAAAAATGCGGAGGCCTGCGGAGGATGTAAATTATAAATCTGAATGTACGAAAAATGCCCGAAATTGACCAAAATCCCACACCCCTTGGTATGATTAAAGCTTAATCACTATGTCATAGTGAAAATCGTTATTATTATAGTTATTGAGACATGTTTACGTCTATTTCAATGAACATTTTCTCTGTATAAGGTGTTTAAATTGTCTTGCATTTCCCTACAATCGCACATCCTCCTTTGCAGCAGACGACTAATTTATCTAGGCCGAAATTTGAAAACTATGATTATTTAATCGAATGGAAACATCATCATGGGCAATTTCCCCTGTTTGCCACAACGTTTTTAAAAGTTGTTTATTGCAAATTCGTCAAACGCCTCCTAAAGGGGTAAAGCGAAAACGCATTACCAGCAACTTTAATTCCTTATCCAATATTAAAAGTGCATGTAAATAGATTTTACGTGATATGTGATGACATGACATTTATTTATCGGATAGCAGACGTTTACAGATCAGCGGTGGCTGTTGGCAACACGCATTTTTATCGGAATGATTTATGATATTTTATTCAGGACACCATATACTATTTAACACAAAAGCACCCATCGCTACGACTACATCTTCAGGTACACTATGTTTATTCTAAAGAGTCTATCTTCTTCTTGTATAAGACTTCACAATGAATTCTTCTTGTTCTTTGTCATCTCGTCAATAGTGTTCATTGATGTTGTTATTTCATAGTATTTTCGTCATTATGTGTTAATTATTATATTACTATTGTAGTATTCTTTGTATAAGACCATTGAAACTGAGAGTGCCTAGAATCGCATTACACAGGAGTCCATTAGTGATTGTTCATTCTTATATACCACATCGGATAATTCTTTTATTTAAGCAAACCCCCATTAATGTAATGCTCGAATACGAAAGCACGTTAAATTCAATTATTGATAATGTTTTTGTTTGTGTGTCTGTATGTTTGTTAGTCTGTGTGAAGTCCTTAAAAAAAAAAGGACATCGCTATGATCATTTTTTAAAAAAAAAATTATCATGCATACGCGACAGCGACGTCTTTAAAAAACTAGCCAAAAACACGTCGCAAATTTCCGACCATAAATCTGGTCGGAAATTTTGGCGACGCTTAAAGGGTCGAATCTGGCGTACGAAATGTTTGTCACGTCAAAATATACATATAGGACAGTACGTAACCATTTATCTATCGTTCGAAGTAAAGACAAAGGGTCTTACTCACACTTGTATGTGTTTTAATCCCGTTTTAATCCATCTCTTAGAGGCTTCGCCTACATTTATCACATTTCGTCAAATGTATTTAACCGAAAAGGATATTAAACGAAATTAATTCTGAATGAAATAGATATTTAACGAAATAGTTATATTTCTTATTCAGACAAGTTTGGGAGATATTTCTCAAATTTGTGGTCGTTGTGAATTGAATTTTGATGGAATACAGTTGGAAAAGGGTAGACAACATACAATTCAAGCTATAAAAAACATAATAATAGTTATATGTATGTATGGGTTACTTTATCATTGCGATACATTTCAAGGATGTAAACGGCATAATAACGTTGATCGAGTCGGCCGATAAATGCAATAGGAATTTTCGGTTGACCAATAATGACAGATGATAAAACGCGAAACCGAAAGTCTAAATATTTTGGACTAGTCTGTGTGGTGATATATGCTACTATATGTTGTTGTTTACGGCGTTTCCTTTGTTTAAGCATATTTTATTCGATATAGTAAAGCACAACATCAGTACTACTGGTCTATTTATCCTGACACCAGCCAGTCAGTCGTAATGCTTACCCAACAATCGTGAGCGCCTAGGAGGGCAGCAATTACTACAATTTTTAAGTATTTGTTATGGGCTCGAACTCGCGACCTCCCGCTCACGAGGTAGACGCTCTACCACTAACCACCGAGGCGGTCAGTACTAAAGAAAAGAGTGTATACCACCTATATTATGACATTTTAGAATAACGCATGTCATTCATAGATACCACATACGAATTGTTCAAATGTAAGTATATTTCCATGTTGAAAATGTGTTATATAATAATCTGAACCGTTCCACGAAAAAACAAAAAAAATACATTATGGACGCTGCGTAATATATCGCAGTCCGCGCAGGTTTATCCGGGCCGACACTTTCTGTCTAAGGGGGACATATGCTTAGAGTATTGATTCCTGAAACATAAAATACATAGGAGGAGAAAAGTGTATGCGCGGCATGCCTAGACTGATCCTGGTTGATACGCAGACTCCACAATGTTGGTTTTCTCGTGGTGCGGCTTAATTCTAATCAGTTTTAGCCAGAGTATTGCGACCAGTGTATACTAAGATCACCCCGCCCACCAGCTAAGAATGATATGAATCTGTCCTGCACTGTTCGCAAACTAGTCACAGAAACTACCAAGAAGCGTAACAAACCGTGTGCATTAACTTGTATGTCAAAGCATGCATATACATACTGTAAAACTATCTACACATCTAATAAAAGTGGTACACATCTTGTTTACGTTTTATTCATTGACTGTAGGCGTTCATGTTGCCACTCATCCCACAAGAAAGTCATGTGTCCATTGTCGTGGTAAGACTAATCCGGCACTGTGTACAACGATGGTTGAATGCCAAGCGGATGAAGTAAGTACTTGAAATTCACAGATACGTTAAACCTTATCATGTTGAATTCAAGTAATATGTTTCACCATCATTGACCGTTGGTAGGTTCTTGCACTTTGAACTATTCTTAAATAAAAACATGTATTGATATAAGAGTGGCGAGTCATGCACGTCAACTGGACTGCACCACACTTAAGTCTGATATTGGTATATGCTATATATTGTTAGCAAGTGTTGGATCGTCGTGTAAAGCACAACTGTTATTTATTTGGCGTCGAATATAGCAAATGCCCTTATGTCCTTTTTCGTGAGATGTGAATACCGTTTGTGTCATACGTACCGCTTGGTTGGTGTATTGGTAAAACGCCCCCCCCCCCCGGATGCGCGCGAGAGGTCGCAGATTCGATCCCCGGCCCGGTCATACCAAAGACTAAAATAATTGTAGTAATGACTGCCGTCCTTGGCTCTCAGGGTATCGGGGTTAGCATAAGATAGCAAAGCCCTGCAATCAAATGTGTTACAGTTACAAATTGGTTTACCATTCTAACTGTGAATGTAGTTTCATGCAATAGTTATTGTTACAAACATCTAGTTCTAATGGCGACGCGACCGCCTGGGTAGTGAAGTGGTAGAGCGACCGCCTCGGGCGTGAAGTGGTAGAGCGACCGCCTCGGTAGTGAAGTGGTAGAGCGACCGCCTCGGTAGTGAAGTGGTAGAGCGACCGCCTCGGGCGTGGGAGGTCGCAAGATTGATCACCCGCCGGGTAATACTATTTATACTTTAAAATAGAAGTATTGGATACCCTCGTCGGCGCTCTCGCTCGGGGTTGCGGTGTAGCGACTATTGGCTGGTGTCAGCGTAAACAGACAAGTTGTACTTGTAACTTACCCAGGAAACGCCTGTTGAAAGCGACGTAAAACGCCAAGCACTCAATCAATCAATTTAATTGGGACGAAAATCAGTGGTATATTTAATAATTTACTAAATATGCGATAGCACTATATAATGGGGAAGTGACCAATCTAGTCGCCATGTCAGTAAATAGCAGCTCATACGTCATAGCAGACCATACTAAAACTGTGAAAACAATGATATCAATGAGAATGTAAAAGAAATCGTAAAACCCATAGAGTAAAACTTCTTACTAAATATAATATTAAATGCGCTCTTGTGATTTATTACATACCTATCCAAATTTTGCATTGAAATGTAAGTGACATAAAATCAATATCAATTTTTAAAAATGATAACTACTACTGTGACGATAACACTTTTAGTTTTCTTATATCATCACTAGTGATGATATCAATTTTGCC
>JAUELF010146168.1:0-14992 GCA_031471495.1 Clinocardium nuttallii | reverse complement strand
GACGCACAACGCACGACGGACGCCGGACAAAAGGCGATCACAATAACTCACCTTGAGCAAAGCTCAGGTGAGCTAAAAACAGGATATATCTATCAGTAAGTCGACAAATAATCAAACCTATTACTTAATTCTACTTACCATCGCCTAGAGTTGGCCACAATTACACCATTGTCAATGGAGAAAGCATCTCTGGGTAATCCGAAAATATTCCAGGACTGTATTTTAATGGGTTCACCCATACATTTACTCAGTGAGAACTCCTTGGAACACGGGATCTTTGCAGCCTATTAAAATATGTGAAAGATCATGATTAGATTTTGAATGTAATTCCCATATGGAAATCTTAATATAAAATGATTAACTTTTGCAGCTATTAATTGTGTACCAGTGAAATGTTATTAATTACGTATGTACATGTTATTTAACTTGGAATACAGTAAAGTAAAAATAATCCTTGGGTACTCAACTAATCCAAATGAATTATTTATCTCTTTCTTATCTATAAATCTTGACGGTTAACAGTAAAAAATACAACACAGCTGCAGCAAATCTTGGCAAAAGTAAGGAAAATCTCAAAACATGAAAGAATATTTAATGAATTGAGTTGAATACATTCTGGTAAATAGGGGAAACTGCTGATACTGAGTAAAAAATGCACACAACGTCTGATGCATATGTGCCAAATTGTATCTGTATATGGGAAAGGTGAAAGCGACTTCTTGTAAAACATATTGTTTGCAGTAATCTGATCATCACTCATGAAGATTTGTATATTTTCTGTTCATATTCTTCCAGACACAAACAACTTTTGACACTTTTACAGCAGATCTGTATTGTTAATGTGGGAAGAGGTAACATTCCTATTTTATTACAAGCAATTTCTTCTTTTGCTACAATACATTCACCGAAGTATTAAACTGTTTCTTTCTTTTTAGATTTAAATATTTTCTGTGCTGCAGACCATATCAATTTGTAAATGTCTAACAGTAGCATATCAGGTAGTTAAGTCAGATCACAAGGTCTTACTCACCAGACATTGTTTCACCCATTCAGTTGTCATGCGTTCCCTAAACGCGGATGTAAATGGACCCAGATATGCAATGACTCCAGCAGATATCAACACATCACCAATCAGATTATCAAATATGTCCTGTAAGTGTTGGGCAGCTCTTGTCCATCTTTCCTTTTCACCGCCTAGACCACCAATCAGTTTCTCAGCACGCACCAGTTTCTTTCCGCACAAATCTACCTGGAACTCTAGTTGTGCCTTTTTGTCAGTCATCTCCTTAAATGTGGCTTTAAGGTCAGCTAAACGTTTCTCTACTGCAGCCAATTCAGCTCTCTTGGCATTCAATGTTTTCATTGTAGTATTTAATTCAGATTCAGCCTCTGCCAAACGCGCTTTCTTGGGTCCCACAACCTTTGCAACACGGTCATAGATCTCCATGGCCATGATCCATTTGCAAAGACCTTCAGCAGCTGATGAAGCATTGGCTACCTTTGCAGGATCAAACTCCGGATTGGTAATGTACTCTTTTCTGATTTTACCCATAACTGCTGGCTGAAACACAGAAAATGAAATGGTGATATTGAGTGTAAGCAACATAATCAGTTTAGCATGTTTCTTTGCAAATAAATTATAATAATATTAATAGTTATGTTTTTATATTTATACAGAAACCCTTAATTGAAGATCTAAGTAAAACTAAGTGCAGAATATTTTAGGGCTATTGCACACCAAACTCAAAACATCTTGGGTAATATAACAATTTAAATTGACATACTAACCATTCTAAATGATTCATTATTCTAAATTATACAATATTTTTTTATTTCAAAGTTATAATTCTGATTGGCTAATCAATTATATTCAAATATTGTATTACTTAGTTCACCGTTTCCAACATACAACAAATCTTTTGCCACAATGTTTTTTTCAAGTCATTTGATGCAGAAGGGTCGGAGAGCAACTATTTGTAGAAAAACGATTATTTAACCCTTTCACTCATACAAGAATTCTGCAGCAGACAACTTTGAACATATTTTGTCAGAACGTTTTGTGCAATTTCTTCTTTTGTCACTATGTTTTCAAAAAGCTGTCTGCTGCAGAGGCGTCACAGAGCGTCTATATGAGGGAAAGGGTTAAAGTAAGACTGATATTTAGTTTGATTGATAATTGGTGCCAAGACCATAATACTCACTGGGATATTGTCTTTGTCATATTCTTTCAACATGGCCAAGAAGGACATGTCACCGAGTAATTTCTTGGAAGGACCCCAGTAGTCGAGAATCTTCTGACCCGGTTTATCTGGATCATTGATTTTGTCTGGTTTGATGTCCTTCATTACACACACAGCGGCCATCACAAGTTTAACACCAGAGGGTGGACTCTTCATGGATTTTACAATGGTAATATCAGCAGGCTATATACAAATAGATAAAATAAAAGTCATGACATGACAATTACTATGGTAATATTAGACTTACAAATCATAACCACGTGATATTAACACACAGAAAACCTATACAAATATTAAAACAATGTTGGTACTGAAAACATAGCGTGTAAAGATAAATGTGGTCATCATAGGCTATTTTCTCCTTTTCTTACAATGTTTTCAAAGAGATCTGTTAATAGCATTTGCAAAGAGCAACTCTTCTTTAATGTTCAGAAGCATTCGGATATAACAAGAGCCGTCATAGAACCACCTAGCTTGTCGTGTTGCATTGCAGCTTTCTACATTTCTGTACATCACCGAGGTCAAAGACAGGGTTACAACATAACTTGACATGGGACACGGTCCTAAACAATAATCTTAAACAATCATTTTGATAATTCCGCCAACAATAAGGACAGTGTCGCACAATAGGCTTTACTTGGACATCTTCCTCTTACCTTCAGTGTGTTCAAAGCAGCAATAGCAGCTTCAAGAGCTGGAATGGCTTCAGCAAGATCTGCTTCACATTCATCTTTCAAGGCTTGAGCTTGAGCAGCTTGTTCATTAGCAGCAGCTTCATCAGCTTTCACATGTTTACTGGTTTCTTCCACCTCAGCCGACTCTTTCTCAATGACTACCAACATCTTGGAGTTCTCTGCAGCAGACACCACTAACTGTGGCTGAAGTTCTTCTAATTCCTTTTGCATGTCTGCGACCTGTTTCAGTAAATTTTATGCAAGTAAGTTACCTGAGATATGAAAGGTAATATAACGGTAAAATGCATCATCTAATACAACTGAGAACTGAATGTCTTTATAATTTTGAAAATTGTATGTTATACAAATTCCCTCCTAGAAACATAATATAAGATGTTTATGTATTGTTTGTTTAAATAATAACTTTATTTAAAACCAATATATTGAAAGCTTCTCTGAAATGAAGCAGAAATTTGTGAAAACACTGAGGAAAAAGGACAAATTGCTTATAACAAGCTGTTTTTTTGCAGATGTTGTTTAAAGTCAGGAATAACAGCATATGCAAATGAGTTTTAAAGTTGCATACAATGAGATATTGATCTTGAACTATAATTTGTATAGTTTAGCAACACATGTGTATCCTACCTGACTTGCAGCAAAAGCCAGTTTTTCCAAGCCAACCACATATCTTCTCTTTGCCTTCAAGGTCTCGTCTTGTTTCGCCCCAAGTAACGATTTAAAGGCATTGATCAGTTCTAGATAGGACGTAGGTGTGACATAGTTATGTCGACCCAGTTCATTAAGAAAAGCTGTAGATAGTGTATTTGTACTCTGATGGAAATACTTGCAGAGTTTTACAGTCTCCAATCTCTCATCATCCTCAAGATCTAACTGTTCCAAAAATTTGTTGGCTACTCTCTCTAAAGCATCATCAGGCCATGCCTGTAAAAATAGATATGCAAGAAATTATAAAATCAAACAATCAATGTTATAAAATGTTGAATATTGTTTTTGTTCCATTCAGAACTTTTCATGGCTTTGTCTTATGCAGATGCATTTGCAGCAGACAACTTTTAGTACTTTTCATTTAGAAAGATTTTCCATTTTTCCCTCAGACGTTTTTTAAATTTGTCTGTTGCAGATTTGTTGTTTGTGGGTAAGGTGGATTAAAGAGGTTTTATAAGAAATAGGAGAAATATGCACATATCAACAATTTACATGTTTCTTAAAGCAATCTTACAAAAGAAATGATTACATTAATTTTAGTTTCAAAAAGCATTATTAGTTAACCCTTTCCCCAAGTAAACACATTCTGACACACCTGCATCAGACGACTTTTGAAAACATTGTGGCAAAAAAAAGAAATCGATCATAATGAGCAATTACTCCTTTTGTCACCATGTTTTCAAATCAACTCAATAATCATACTTTCTTTAATAGATATTTTGAATATTTTGACCTGATAATTTCAAAATCTTCTGCTGTGGATTTATTTATTGTATGTGGGAAAGGGTTGATCTAACTTTGTGATAATTACACTAAGGTTGGTTTTCTTGGAGCACTGCTCTAATGTCCCCTATTTCTTTACAGGAGTCAATGACATCCAAAGAGTGCAGACCTAGGTTTGATTTAGCATTAAGCAATTCAAATATTGTATCTTATTGAGATTGTCAGGCTACAACAGAAATTGTGTGTAACAGAAAGTACCTTTTCCTGAAAGCAGATATATTTGAAGTAGATGACGTTTGAAAAAAGTGTTGCAAAATGAGAAATTGCTCAAAATAAACAATAACTCCTTTTGCCACAATGTTTTCAATAGTTATACTTCCATTTATAGAGATTTTCCATAGTTTTCCCTTAATGTTTTCAAAGTTTTTTGCTGCTGCAGCTTTGTTGTATGCTAGAAAGAGTTAAGAAAGTGTTAAGGACCTACCTGGAACCAATCTATGGTACAGCAGTTAATAAGAGATGGGAACTGTCTCAGTCTGGTTCTGAAAGCATCACCAATAGGACTGAAGGCAATGATGATGTGAAGGTTTTCCTTCACACGATTTACAAAGAAGGCAAACAGAGCAAGGGGGCTGAAGTCCTCTCCACCTTTACCTTCAACCTCCATTGCTGCCTGCATGGCTGGACGAATACTCTGAAATCAAAGATGCAAACATATTTTAACCCTTTCCCTCATATAGATGCTTTTTGATGCCTCTGCAGCAGACAGCTTTTTAAAAACAGTGACAAAAGAAGAAATTCAAAACGAGCAATTTCTCCTATTGCCACAATGAGATTTTCTATTTTTTGTCAAAATATGTTCAAAGTCGTCTGCTGCAGAATTGTCGTATGACGAAAAGGGTTAAATACACACACAATCAGCAATAAAGTGTAGACTCTTTTATGAATAACTTCAGAGATAACTAGAGAAGATTTCTAATGCCATAACTTGTATTCTTGGACATAAACAAGAGAGCCACGGAGTCGAAAAAGGGGCATTCCTGAATAATTATTGAAGCCATTATGAAGCTTGGTATAGACAGGTGTATTGTTCCTAGGAACATGTGTTCAAAGTTCCATTTGAAAATGTTGATGGTTTTTTTTAGAAAGGTTAAACTTTTTTTTATAATTTCCAAGTCCAAAAAGGGGCATAACTGCATAATTATTAAAGCCAGAGTTATGTGACCTTGTATAGACATGTGTATTGTTTGCCAAGTTTCATTTGAATATATGTGAAACTGTTTTTGAGTTATAAGGTAAGGTTAAAGTTTTATGACGACGACGTCAATCAAGGGTATCACACTAGCCCAACTTTTTATCTTTGAAAAATAGTTGAGCTAATAACAATTACAATTATGTAACTGAAATCCCTTTTTCACCGATAATGTCCAGATTTATTGCCAAGTCAGGATTTGGCTTGAATATGAAATGTCTCCAGTTCTAAATGTCTCTTTTCTTCTTACCTCCATGATCTCAGCTTTCTCGTCAGCAGCAAATATGTTGGGAACTTCACCAGTGTTAAGCAAATTGTCAATATCTTCGAGGAAAGACTCTTCTTTTATCTGTGTGTCAGTGATCAGGAATACCATTGTTTTACCTGTACCAGCAGTCTTAAGTAAATTCTGTAAAGTAAAAGTAAGAAGTCTGAGAAGGAGGAAAATTAAAAAAAAGAAACTTTTACCATATGCCTTTTGCACTGACAAGTTCATATTCCTAAGATGACAAAGCTGAGAAAGTTCAACTGAACTCATCAAGTTTAAAATGAAGAGTATTTTGTGTAACTGAAAATTAATTATGTACTTAATCAGTGAACACAATTGAACACTTTAATTTCCACAAATGTTTCTTTTTAAATCTTTCAATCAATTTACATTGTAAATTTTTATTATGGGATTTTATATAAGAAACAAATTTGATACAAATGTTTAAGTGACAAAAATCAAGAAAGATTGAAAACTGCAGAAAAATTAAAATACATATCAAGATAATGTTGTGGTTGGTGAAATCTAAGGCATGATTTTGAAATAAATATCAAATTGGAAATTTTTATTACGGCTCTTTCCTATAAAGGTAAAATACATCCAATACTGAAAAGTCTCAAACTCCAAATACTATTTCTTTTCCTGAGAAGTTTTCTATTAAAACTTACAACTCAACTAAAATCACATAATCATGAAGCCTGCAAATTGACAAAACTGTGCATAAAGTGATTATAATAAGACTGTCACAAAATACACCATTCCTGTTTTTTTGAGACCAAGCATAGTGATAATTGGTTGTACGTCAGGCAAATTTAGAAAGCAGACATTGTTAATACAGTTTTGGCCAATTTAAAGGACATAAGTGTGGAGTGACTAAGATAATGTGGTTAGTTATTGAACCTTACCAAGATATTCTGCCCATCAACATATTGTCTGAATTTGGCGATGATCAAATATAAGAGGCCCATGAGGGCCTATGCTCTACTTGCATGGATCTGGCTTATTTTTGAAAGGAACCAAGCTGTCATCAATATTTTTAACTACCATCTAAGTTTAGTGAAGATCGGATAGAAAATGGAGGCTCTATTGTGTTCACAAGCTGTATTATAGCAATTTTGACAATTTCAAGGGCCATAATCCAGTCTTGCATGGGAGGATCTGGCTGGTTTTCTAAAGGAATCAAACTCTCATGAATATCTAACTACTGTATAAGTTTGATTGAGATACAATCAAAACTAAAGACTGTATCATGTTAACAAGCTGTATAATAGCAATTTTGACAATTTCAAGGGCCATAACCAAGTCTTGCATTGGGGGATCTGGCTGGTTTTCGAAAGGAACCGAGCTCTCATGGATATCTATCCACTGTAAAAGTTTGATTGAGATACAATAAAAACTAAAGACTGTATTGTGTTAACAAGCAATTGTTTACGGATGCACACACAGTGGACAAAACACCATGGCCTAAGTCCTTCTGGCCTCTGGCAATTATAGCACTTGTCTGAGACATGTTCTGACTTGGTGTTGATTGGATAAAGGCTTCAAAAGTAATTGATCTGACAAGTCCGATTTGAAGTTATTAAAGGGCAATAACTCTTGAGAGACTGAAACGATATGGCTGATAATCTTGTCCGAGATATTATGCCAATACACAAGACCGATTTTAGGTAATTTCTGATCAAGGGCGATAACTCTAGAGTGACTCAAGCAATATGGCTGGTTATAGAACTTGTCCAAGATATTATGCAATGCACATACACATTCCGACTAATTTGATGATGATTTGATAAAGGCTTCTAAAATTATTGATCGGACAATCTGAGGTACTGCTGAGGTAATTTCTATAATTAAAGGGCAATAACTCTCGAGTGACTACAGCTATATGGCTGTTTATCAAACTTGTCTGAGATATTATGCCAATACACATTTTGATTAAAGTTGGTGTTGATTGGACTAAATCTTTTAAAGTTATTGAGCAGACAAGACCAATTTTAGGTAATTTTTATAATTAAAAGGTGATAACTCTTGAGTGACTAGAGCTGGCTAGTTATCGAACTTGTCTAAGATATTATATTATGCCAATACACATTCTGAACAAATTTAGTGATGATTGGACTGACAAAATACTGGACGCCGCCTGCCCGCCAATCCACCTGTACGTCGCAGGTAAAACTATAATACATCCCGTTTTTTTTAAAACGAGCGTATAAAAAGGATATCTTCATACAAATTCATTGACACTGACTTTAATCATATTTGCTCATATATTGGGTCTAAAAGCTATCTTTATGTGTGTTTATTGTTACAAGTTTCAATATTTTTAATGTTTTTCATTTTGTCAAAAAAATTCTTTCTTTTGTGAGAGAAGAACACCATCCATTGTACAACAAACAACAATCATCCAAAAGTGTTAAGACAGTGACATTTTCCGTGAAATGAGAAACTGTTTGTGTCCAGTTACATGTGTATCTACAATATTATCTCTTACCTCCTCTGCACCAGCTATTCTTAGTACTTTCTGATATTTATCATAAATATCAAATGACATTTTTGGAATTATATGAGCCAGGTTGGAGGATTGATTGGGGTTTAACGCCGTTTTCAACAATTTTTCAGTCATATCACAGCAACCAGTTCACCAACTCAAGTGTTTCCTCGCTTTCTCACACCAGTACTCCACTCAACATTCTTTCAAACCAACTGGCTGTTTTTCCACATTGACTAAGTCCATTGGTGAAAGACAAATGACGCTTGTCACAGTGACTTTTGTCAAACGTCAGAAATAATGTTGGCCAAGCTGCGGTTCAAACTCACATCCCCTGGATTGACAGCCCGCGTCACTTCAGACTGAGCTACCCGGGCTCAGCCCAGGTTAGAGGAAAGAGTAATTTCTGCCCAACTTGATCTTGGCCTATCTTGTTTTATATTTAGTCTATTTAAGACTGTATTGAAGCTTCTATATCAAAGTTGTAATTTGGCATAGCCGTTTTCATTTGTACATAAACTTTAAAAGAGCATGTAATACTATGAAAAACTAAAAAGGTCACATTAAACTAGGCTACATTAAATTAAATTGTTTCCTATATGCAAAAAATCAGATGTTGCAGACGACTTTGAAAACCTCTAAGCAAAAACACAGAAACTCTCTATAAATGAAGTTAAATTCTCTAAAAAAAGAAGTGTAAAACAATGTAACAAATCGTTTTGAGCAATTTTTCCTTTTGCAACAATGTTTTCAAAAGTCGTCTGCAGCAGAGGCCTTGGAAAGCATCTATATGTGGGAAAGAGTTAAGCAATTACAGAGTTCAAGATAAGTAACGTAAAGTTTACTCTTTTGAAAAATGACCAATAATGATTAAATTCCATCAGTGGTAAAGATCATTTAATAAAAGAATGATCTTGAACTCTGTTTGTTTAAAAAAACTAAAGGGAAAGGGATTTCTACTAAACCGTCTCCCACATACAGACACTTTTTTGAAGAATGTAATTTTTGAAAGACATTGTGGCAAAATGAACAATTTCTCCTTTTCTCACAACATTTTCAATTAATGAACAATCATTTATAGATATTCCAATTGTTTCTCCTACATGTTTTAAAAGCTGTCTGCTCCAGATTTGTTGTATGTGGGAAAGGGTTAAACCAACTTTACTATATACTTTACTATATACTGATATATTATGAATTCAAATTAAACTAAAATATCTTACCTTGATATCCTCTCTCCATTCTGTTTTTCCATAGTTTTTAGAGATTTCAGGTTGGAAGACACCATATCCTGCCATAGCCGTAGCCAGTCTGGTCATAGATTGACGACCACTACCACCCACACCCACCAATAGTGCATTACCGCCAGGGACTCTCAACACACGACTGATACGAGACAAGTGTTCCAACACGTATCTGTAAAAGTTCATAACTGACTGATAAAATGAAACTTTTAACTAAACATAGAACAAAAAATATATACTTTGAGATACCATTTTATACTTCACCAATTTTAACTAATTAGAAAGAAGAAATTGAAAATCTGGGGAAAATATAAGGGTTATACTTTAGACTGTGAAGAAAATATCTTTTGGAAGAGATAAAATGCTCATAATGAGCAATTCCTTAATTTTTTATTAGAAACTTTCTGCTACTTAGAAATGAAAATATTTAATGAAGACCATAGAAATTTATAGAAGAAAATGTTTATGCATGAATGAATCTCAAAATTTCTACAATGTTTATAAATTTGTCAGCTGCATAGGCAAAACCTTTTGTTTGTAAAAAGATAAAGGGTTAACATTGTCTCATGAATTTTAATTTACCTGAAAATGACGAGATTCATTCTGTTTTTATGAGTGTTGTTATATTCTTCTAGACACTGTTCTACAATGGTGTACATCTCATCAAGAGAACGCACTTCATCATACACTCTCTCTTCTGCCTCAGCGTCTGGATTCATGTAATCTCCGAACATCAAACTGCGCAGGTCTTCTTCTTGTATCTTTATTCAGAAATATGAAAAGAAATTATAACAAAAATAACTTTCCCGTTTTTGCTCCTCTGAAGGATATGTGTTTTTGAAAACATTGTGGATAAAAAACGTGTTCAAAATAAGTAATTTATCCCATTTCCAAAATGTTTTCAAATCTGATTCAAGACAGGACTTCCAACAATTGATTAGAGCAAGCATAACAGTCAACAATATGAAGTCCTCTACCACGGAAACAGTATATACCCTGATTAAAATATTTGTTGGAAACATAACTGCAGATCTGAGGACTACATTTTTTAAATGTCACTTCATACAGATCAAGCTATTTTCTAAAGTGATCTCTAATTTTATTCACTTACAATTTTTGATATTGTATATTTTAGACAATTCAGTGTGAATTATTTAGATTGTAGGCTTCATTCAAATGGTTGTAACTTTATTTTGTTACAATATGTAGTAACAACTGTTTTGAATGATGTCATTGAGTTGTAAATAAAGAGAGAAATGATACAATTATTTTTACCTTCTGTCCATCTGGTACTAAGTTATCAAAAAGGCCATCAAAAGGTTCCTTGAAGAATTCTTTAGATGAATGCTTCACCTCCCTGTAAAATACCAAAATATAACTTTTAAACTTTTATCTGAGCTTTTTGTTTGAACTGCCATACCCCTTTCCCAAATATAACACATTTGCAGTAGTCAGCTTGAAAAACTTTTCATAAAATCAGACAAGCACTTTCATAAAAGGATTTTTGGAAAAAAAAAAAATGCAATTTGCCCCTTTTCTGATGACGCCTGGCTGCCATGTTCTTCAACCAATCATTATGGCTTGAACAATATTTGTAGAGGGTAACCAAGGGAACAACTGTGCAAAATATATTGGACAAGCGGATTCAGAGCAAAAGAACTTTTAAGATTGGCTATCTTCCCCACTTTCTGGTGTTGCAGTTCTTCATAGAATTAAAAGCTTTAAACAATTTTGAAAGAGGACCACCAAAGGATAATTCCTGTTTGGTTGAAATTTGCCCAATGGTAAAGGAGATGTTTTTAAAGCTAAAAGTTAATGAAGTTAGAAGACAACGATGGAGTGATCAGAATAGATCACCTTCAGCCTTTGCAGATATGCACTACAAGGCTAGATGCTTTCGAGTATTGTGTCAAAAAAGCTGCAATATTCTTCGTACCTGGGGGCAAAATAAATTAGAAAGGCAAGATGAATTCAATACATACTCAAACAACCATTTTCTGTCATTATCATCAGTTAGACGGTCATAGAACACTCTCATTACTTCATGTACCCACAATCTGAAATAAGAAATATTGGGCTAGTTAAGAAGTTGAAAAAACCCCACCATGAAACCTACCTTAATTAATTAACCCTTTCCTACATAAAGACGCATTCTGACGCCTCATCAGCAGACGACTTTTATATTTATAGATTTTCATAATTCCCCCAAAGATGAGCTTCAAAGTTGTCTGGCACAGTTTTGTTTTACGAGGGAATTAAAACTAAATTAAAATATATTGTAGCCAAGTTAACCTTTCTATCAATAAACAAATCTGTTTTAGTTACAGCCTCAAAACATGCCTATTTCAACAATTTTTCAGTTATAGCTGGTACATTTATCCTGACACCAGACAGTCAGTTATAATGCTAGCCCCACAACTGTGAGCAGTGTGACTAAAATTTTACATTTTTGTCAGATTTTACATGAGGGTCTATCAAACATGCCAGCTGACAATGAAATAAGATAAAGCCCTTTCCCACATACAACAATTTTGCAGCAGACAACTTTTGATATCCTCTGCTATACAAATGGGAAAAATCAACTATAAATAAAAGATTAATTATTGAATAGAGTTGAAAACATTGTGGCAAAAGAAGAAATTGCTTGTTAGAGAAACTTCTTCTTAAGTCACATTGTTTTATAATGAAGACCGCTGAAAAGGCATGAGAGTATGTGAGGAAAAAGCAAAACAATTAATGATTATAGATGTTTCATACCTTATCATGACTCTCTTGTTTTCTACTTGAGCTTTCTTGACCAAACAAACTCCTAGGATAATTCTGGAGAAATCTCTCAAGTTAAACACATAGTGAGATTTAGCTGGGGTGGGAAGCAGGTTGGCAATGGCCTGTTTGTACATATGGGATGTGGCGTTGACAATCAGATTCCCAAGGGAGAAAAAGTCAGCAGCAAATTCTTGAGACTGAAGTTGTGAAAAAACAGAAAGTAATGACAACTGATTGTGATACAAACATGATGGACTCAGATTTAGCATTTGATATTGAAAATTGTCCGTCTCTGCAGCATACATTTTAAGAATACATTTAGGCATTGACATTACTCACTCCTTTTCCCACCAAAGGACAAATTTTGAAAACATTATGACCAAAGAAGAAATAGCTCATAATATGCATTTTCTCCTTTTGCAACAATGTTTTCAACAGTGTTTAATAATTAAACTTTCATATCAAATGATTTTTCATATTTTTAAAGTTGTCTGATGCAGATTTGCTGCACGGAGGGAAAAGGTTAACTGGTTATTAGTTATTAGACTTTGAAAACATCACAATCAAAATATGGAAATGCTCAGACCGTATGAAAACTTCAAAAACATCACGATCAACATATCAGTTCAAATATGACAACTTTGAAAACATATCTATTAAAATATGGAAAGGCTAAGACCAGTATAACAATTTTGAAAACGTCACTATCAAAATATTCATTAAAATATGGAAAGGCTAAGAGCGAATGACAATTTGGAAAACATTACAATCATAATATCAATTTAACCCTTTCCCTCATACAACAATTCTGCAGCAGAAGACTTTGAACGTATTTTGTTAAAAAATAAAAAATCTCTATAATTGAATGGATAACCTATGACTAAAAGTGGAAAACATTGTGGCAAATGGAGAAATTGCACGTTTTGTGCAATTTCTTCTTTTGTCACTATGTTTTCAAAAGGCCGTCTGCTGAAGAGGCATCAGAAAGCGTCTATATGAGGGAAAGGTTTACATATGGAAAGGCTAAGATTGTAGACAACTTGGAAAACATTACAACCATAATATCAATTTAAATATGGAAATGCTAAGACCGTAAACTTACCCTTAAGTGGGTGCTTATTAGAGTAGAGAAGATCTTAGTCATAGTCTCATCATTGAACGGATTCATTCCAATGATATTGAAGTGTCGGAGGAATCGAGGAGTGACGTCATTTCTACCACCACCTGGTGGTCCCATAGCAGCAAAGAACTGGATATCTTGCAGTGTTATCTTGGTTGTATCTTTCAGGTCATACCTGTAATTAAAACAAATAGAATGTTTGAAAAAATCTATTCCTCAGGAAGTGTACCAGTACTTTCTGGATCCAATTCGACCAACGTTATTAGTGCTAAGTAATACTTAACCCTTTCCCACATACAGCAAATCTGCAGCAGACTACTTTGAATAAATTTGAAAACAAAGTGACAAAAGGAGAAATTGCTTGTTCTGAGCAATTTCTCCTTTGGTCACAGTGTTTTCAAGTCTTCTGCAGCAGAGGTGTCAGAAAGCAAGCAACTTGTCCTTTTGCCACAATGTTTTCAACTTTTTTCGGTAATAATACCTGCATTTATTGGAATTTTCCATGGTTTTTGCTTTGATGTTTTCAAAGAGGTCGCCTGCAGATTTATTGTATGAGGGAAAGGGTTAATTATATTCTGCCTAAAACTGCCTAGATAACTTACCAGTTTCCATGGTCCAGATACTGTCTAAGTAATTCAATGGGAGGCTGAGCTCCATACACCTCCTTGGCTGGCATGTTCAAATCATCTACAAAGATCACTGCTTTCTTTCCCATTTGCGGTCCATATACACCCTTACGTCTCTTGTCTAAACGTGACATTATAATATTCTGGAAATAAATAACAACAACAAAATGTATTGCAATTCAATAAAAGAATACATACCATTGCAAGAGGTTTAAAGAAACACAATATTATTGGCCAATATGTCAGTAAGTAAACCCTTTCCCACATACAACCATCTGCATCAGACGACTTCGAAAACATCTTTTCAGAAATGTGAAAAATCTCCATTAATTACAATTTAATTATTGAATAGAGTTGAAAACATTGTGGCAAATGGTGAAATTGCTCATAATGAGCAATTATACCTTTGCCACAATGTTTTCAAAAGTTGTCGTCTGAAAGTGTCTATATGCGGGAAAGGATTAAAGTTTTGACGGATAAACAACAGTAAAAGGCTCACTATGTGTCAATCTGACAAAGCAGGTGACACAAAAAATAGCTTCTCAAGCTATGTTTACCCTTTCCCACATATAGAAACTTTCTTAAGCCTGAGCAGCAGACAATTTTTGAAAACATTGTAGCAAAAGAAGAAATTGCTCATTATGAGCAAATTCTCCTTTTACCAGCATGTTTTCAACTCTGTTCAATACATGTATATACTTGCATAAATAATTTTTTATAACTTTGACAAACATTTTTCAAAGTTGTCTGCTGCTGATTTACAAGATTGATTGATTGATTGATTGGGGTTTAACGCCGTTTTTAACAATTTCTCAGTCATATCATGGCGACCAGTTCACCTACTCATATGTTTCCTGGTTTTCTCACA
>JAUELF010146057.1:0-15002 GCA_031471495.1 Clinocardium nuttallii | reverse complement strand
CATGAGTAGGTGAACTGGCCGCCGTGATATGACTGAGAAACTGTTAAAAACGGCGTTAAACCCCAATCAATCAATCTATTATAGGTATTGAACGAACACTTGAAATGTGCAAATTTAATCACACAAAGCGTTTATTTGAACTATAGAAAAATACAATATCAAGCAACTTCGTGGCATTTAATTTCTCGTGTTATTAACTTATAATCTTTAAATAGTAAAAATTCAGATGAATATCGCAAATCATATTTCAAAAGCGTCAGATTATACAGACTATCGTATTAATAAAAAGTAAATGTTAAGTTATAACTAAACACATTTGCTAGTTTTTTTTATACGTAAACATTTCATTCTAAGTTACCTAAACATAATCGTATTTCTCTTACATACTAGAGTTAATGTTTGTAGTATTGTATATATATCACATACATCTTTGTAGTTTTGCGTTATTGAGCGCATGGTCATTAAGAAAATATAATTGTAAATGGCAAAAAACTGTCTCGCTATCTTCGGTCTATTAACTAAATATACTTTAGTATTTAAAATATTTTTAAAATTGGTTTTATGTGGCATTTAAAGGTGGAAATGTATCCTTTTTATTTTAGAGTATATGCTTTTGCGCAATACGTTCACGGTATAGCAGTTGTCCCATTAATTATCCATGCACATATACAGTTCTGAAAAAAAAATGAATTATCCATAATCATACTCCTACAAAAAACATAAATGGGCAGTGTAACGCTTAATATGACATTATGTTATAATAGAAGGACATTTAATTGTTTGGTAAATTTTACCACAACATAGTTGGAAAGTCATATACGGAATGAATGTATTAAATCATACATGTATTTGAAACCATTCCAACTGAATAACGGCAACTGATATCAGTACCATTTCGTTTTAGAAAATTAATACACAAATTGTAACTGGTACCATAACCATTGTTTTGGGCAAGAATACCTAAAAAACACCCAGTAAAAATGTTTGCTAAATATTTTTACACAAGCAGCGAATAATGTCAAGAGTATTGAAAACAAATCTGTTTCATGCAGTAAACAAATTGCTAATCAGCTCAAAGTCATTCCATTATTATACGTATACAGTTTTCCTACAATTTAGTTGTCATCCAAGTATGTGTATGTCTGTATAATATGTAATGGCTTATGCATATGACAAGCCCATGTCTGCAAACGGAAAACCACGATAAAACAACATCTGGCCGCGTGCATGTGGTATCTTGAAGCCATGTGCAGCTGAAAACTAGAAGTGAAAGAAGAACCTATCTGCAGATCCCCTCTACAAATATTTACCAGAGGCAACTATTGCCGCCATAGGATAAGGTAGTGTTGTTACCAAGAACGACACAATACGTCCGGTTGATGCCACTACATATACAAATAGTGTGCCTTCCGAGCACCTATCCGTCTAGTGACAGAAACATATGCACTACCCACACTTTATTTGGATTAAAGTTTCATTCCTGTAATGTTTTCTTATCTTTCTAATGTAAAATGAAATCGAGGAAAGCTTCTACTTTTCCGAACAAACGAAGGTACACAGCAACAGTAAATATACAACAAATCATCAATTAGTAAAGATTGTATTATATGTTTTTGGATTCCTCAGAGTTCGATTGTGTTCCTTTTAATGAGCGACGCTCTGCGAAAATCGACCATAATAAGCCGTCCCGCGAGAAAACCAACATTTTCGACTCTGTGTAAAGTATTGACCCGAATCTAAGCATGAGGTGCAGGCTAATCCGGACAGACAATGTTTTTCTCCTCTTGTGGATTTTCTGTTTTATGAATCATTTCTCAATACCTCTATTCCCCTGATTAGCCTGAACGGACTGCGCAGGCTGATCTGAGTCGATAAATTACGCAGATTCCATAATAATGGTTTTTCTAGTGGAAAGGCTCGACTATTTTCAAAACACTATATAACTGGATCTACACTGTTCGTAAGTTACCCATTAGACGGTGTCAGGACATTTTCCGTTAAACAGTAAACATTTGAGGGAGGTCTTTTTTCATAGCTGTTATAAGGTAGTCAAGTGGTCAGGACCATTGTTCATATAAACAGATTGGCTGGAATAGTGACTGATTTAACAAAGACGTTTAGGTATTAATTAACATTTTATTGGCGCAGGCGTATATTTAGCAGACAAATCTTGGCAACAATTCGACAAAAGAAAAACCATGCTCAGATTGGGTACTTTCTCCTGTTGCCATTATTATATTTCCATCTCAGTTCATCTACTGCTTTTAACTTCCAAGTAGCTGTCAGTGTGTGCGGATTCTATACAACGGTAAAGAAATGACAAAAATAGAATAGGTTCTTAACTCCCTTACTTTGCTACATATACACCGTCATTTTGAAACTGAACAGCAACAAAAGTTAAGTCCACATAAAAATACATCATTGATGCATCATGACGGTGATGGTTACTCGCAGTATGAGTTATCTATCGTCTTTCCATCGAGACTAGCATATGTGTATACCCCGAGTTAAAGCAAAGTGTAGCTGGGACATATTTTATGTAACATGCTGTAAGTAAATAAGTCAATGCTCAATTCAGTGTTAATGTGTGTATATTAAAGTCTCCGTTTTCTTCTCATTTTGTAATCTTATGAACAGTTATACACATATCATTTTGTATCGGACTTTGCTTTGTTGCCTGCACGTTTGGTAAACGTCACAACGTTCCTTGTAAGAGTGGAGTCGTTTGCCTGGTTTCATCTACCTCTTGTACAATTTCAGTTGATCTTACGTATCTCCTACGTTATCTTAGTTAGTTACCAAATAGATTCAACAACATAATTAAAAGTCCATGTAATAATGTGGACAGGTGATAATAAACTTCAATACAACAACTAAACTGATATATTGAGACACATTATTTAAGATGTCTGATGTTATTAGCTGTAATTTTCCATTTTGGACACAACAAAAAGAATGAGTTGTGAGATCCAGATATAGTAATTTAATAATCATAGTCTTTCTCCTTGAATTTGTCTCAGCTGTTGGGATTGGTAAGCAATGATTGATATGAGATATCGATTGTCTTTAGCTGTTTTTATATTGGACTTCGGAATGATAGTGCAATGTTAAATATAAAAAGGCATACTTTATATTGACTTATCAAATAAATCAGTAATATTTGCTGTTGATCAATCACCAATCACAATTAAAGAAGCATATTTGTTTTAGCGTTAGTTTGATTAGCATTAATGTATATTATATTGTAATATATAATACGAGGTGCATTCTTAATCATTGGAATTTATAACAGTACTTAGCGTAGCATCTTTGTTATTTATGGAAACAGCAACAACTGAAACGTCAAAAAGAGTAGTGATTAGACAAATCGATGTCTGATGTAGGATAAGACAATTGGCAGCAACACCAGTACAATGCTTTAATGAATCGCAGTTGTATGGAAAAAATCGTTGCATCACAGGTGATGAACAGTGCAGATTACAATGATGACTCTCTTGCAGAGACAGACGATACAGGACATGTAAACGTTGGATACATTAATAACAGTAAGGATGAAATCGAAGATACACGAATAAAAATAATTTATTCGACGGCTAACATCACGAAGAACACCCGTAACAATCTAGCGACAACAGCAACTGCTGTGGCTTCAAAATCCTTTTCTAAAGTAATGTGTTGTGAAACGTTTAGTGTAGTCAGTTAAAGTACCAAATAAAACCTAGAACATATATGTAGTAAATCGTTATTTGTCTGTAGTTTGCTTGGTTTAAATAAATATGCAATTTGTAGTGTTGACATGTTTGTTTGGTTCATGTCAGTCATTGCAACCATTTTAGCATCCGTGTAAATGCAGGGATCTTATATTTATAAGATTCCTGGTAAATGGTATCACTTGTTGTGGTGACAAGCCTTACTGTGTATTTTATTTCATTTGGTATCACTGGAATTTTACCTGGAGTTAATATTTATGTTGCAGTAGTAACTAATTCGGAAATAGTGAACATCACGAAGCGGAAAGACAGTGATCGATCAGTTCAGCCTAGACCAATTCGTTTGATGGCATGTTATGGTAGCAAATGGTTGATAATCCGCCATACATACGTTTTCTGAGGCCTCTACACCTGACAAGCTTTCAAAACACTGCGGCTAATGTTGGAACCGCATATGATGATCAGTTTATCTTTTGTTACAATGCTTTTAATTCGATTAAGTTACCATACTTCCATTCATAGATATTTTCAAAATGTTTTCTTTTATGTTTTCGATGTCATCTGCTGCAGATATGTTGCATGTTGAACATGGTTTAACACTTAATCGTTACTCAGGTTGTGTTTTGTAACATGAAAGCTATATCACTTGTGTTCGAAGTTCTGTTTTCGTGGGGAACGATTCACAGGACATTGGCCTCATATCGTTTTAAGTTCTTTTTGACTCTACGACTTTATATAAAGATTGGCGTTTACCATCACGTTCCTTTTCCTTAATACTATGCATATAGCAATATTCAACACCAAGGCAGGCACTGAAGACTCGATTGAGATCGTGCGTATGTAAGGGCTAACTTAATCTTCAAAGTACGCATATCAAATAAGATCAAAGATCGTCATAACTGGTACATGTATATCAATGTTGGCAAAGTATGGCACGCATACTCGCTAATTGGGACTCTATTTTCTTTTGTTTTTCGTTCATCTTTCTAGTATACAGTCGCACATTGAAACGTTTGTAGTTCTATTCTTTTTAAACCATTTTGTCGAAAGTAAAAATGGCTCATTACATCTGTGTTTGCCACACCGTTTTTCCTTCTGTTCATTAATGAAGCGGGGAAACCAAAGAAGGACATGTGCGACCAGTGTATATCTGGATCACCTTGCACATCCAGGCAATCGGGTCGCGATCTACACTGGTAACTTATTGGTCAAGGGAGCTTTCTAGAAGCCTTTTGGTCGTGATCTATACTGGTAACTTATTGGTCAAATGAGCTTTCTTGAAGCCTTTGGCATACGGTGAGTATGTCGATCGGTAAGGATTTGCTGTTATAAAGTAATATTGGCTTTCATAGATGACAGCTCAATTATACTTTCATTTTAATTGAATGTCCGTATGTTTGCCTTCATCTTCTTCGAAGTCTTCTGTTGCAGGTCTCTTGCATGTGGAAAAAGGATTCAATGAAAAATGCGTGTATATGTTTGATTTTTTATAAAATTTGAGACGGTTAAAATTTGTTCACAGTACTTACGGCGAATCACAATATAGCTAGCGTATATTAATACAAAAATAATCTAGGTCAAACTGATGTGATACAACATTTATGTGATGTTATTTGAAATAGAAGATACTCTTTGACCCAGTTGTTCTTCGTTTTTAGTTGATGTATTATAATGAATAATCTGTGGCGCTGTAATGCGGAAATGTTTAAACTCATGGTAAAAAGTCGAGAAATATATCACAATAGCGAAGGCAGCCAACCATTCCGATACAGTTGCAATGACATGTTCCGCATAGCCCTGAAATAGAAGATTCACATAAATAAGCTTCGTCAATTAATGTAAAATAGTTTTTAAAAAATAAGCCATTTCTAAAGAAATCGACCAAACATCTTTTGCTTGTATAAAGTAAACTTATACAATTTATACGTACAGCGGTCTGATTGGTCTATTTTAAAGAAGTTAATTACATGCTTGACATATAGACACAGAAACCAAAACTTGTTTCGAGAAAATTAAGTATCTTTCAATAATTTGCAGTGCATACTGACATTATTTCGTCACATCGCCACAACGAAATGTGTATTTACGTTGTTTAACTATTTCAGAGCTGAATTATGTGAGGGCGACTCCATATTTATTAAAAAATAGTTTTGGAATACTTTCATAATAAAAATTTCAAACACGGCTGATATCAGAGTCAGAGAGCTCGTCACGATCTGACTCACAAGAATCTGCACTGTTTGCAAACAACTTCAATATTGCTATTTAACACTGAAATAGTTTATAGTACATTTAAGTGTTCACTCTATAAGTGACCTGGGACTGCTGAATACGCCCATATCTACCTATCGAGGTTGACGTACACGAACAGTTTTGTAAAGACGACAAGCAATTTGCGCTTATCATACTCGTCACTCGATTTTCTTTCCAGTATTAGTAGTCCCAGGTGTGACCAAAACATCCTATACATGCAGTGGAGTGCTTCAGGTTCTTAAACACAACACAGAAAATATAAAAGGTAGGGGTGCGCTTGTGTGAATCCATTTTCTTTTGTTTCATAAACATGTTGGCATAATTCATTGCAACATCGAATATCTGTATTATACATTGATAATATCACGGCAATAGTTAATTTGCTTCTGCGAATGTGTAATTCTGCTAACTTCAAATATTTTCAAAGTCTGTTTAAGTTAAAAGTAATACTACGAATGACATGTCATTCTACTTACTTAAAAGGTAGTTATTACTACGAATAATATGTGTTTCGTCTTACTCTAAAATGTAGTAATTACTTAGAGTATGACACTTTATTTACTCTTAAAAGTAATATTTACAATATTGAATTAGTCTTACTTTAAGAGGTAATAAAAAGGTGGTGGTAAGGAAAGAAAATACCACGCTCAGAATTGTACATACATTGGATTCAATAAAGTGAACCATAGGATTTCCCCTGAAGTATATTAAAAAACTTCTTATAACTCGTTTGTGAAAACCGCTATTAGAATGTTTGTTTTAGTTTTAATTCGCTTTCAACACCGATATATCAGTCGAAATATTATCCTTGCAGCAATGAGGGCTCACAAAAAGAAGCTAAAACGTTCTTGTTTAAAGTCTTGGGGAAGGCTCGACTCCGAGATCTCCGGATCGGGCGGGTGCTCGTACCACGGCATCACATAGACGGACTAGCGAAAAGGTTTGACCTTGATAAGATGTCACAGAGACAGTCGCATGATAAAGATCGTGTATTTCCCTGAAGGTCAGCAGAGTCAAATACTAGATTATGTGATATATGTGCCACTTCAAACAAAGTCAGACCAGGCCTTAAATGTTTGGCGACCAGCCTGCATCTACGCACAGTCCCAATAGGAGTGTCCCTGTCACAAAGCAAGGAGGGGTATCCAGTAAACTCAATTAATAAAGTATTTGGTATAACCCTGTCACAAAGCAAGGAGGGGTATCCAGTAAACTCAATTAATAAAGTATTTGGTATAACCCTGTCCGGAATCGAACCTGCGGACAACAACACAACAGATGCCGCTCCTCATACTAGCAGATTAAGGGTAGCGAAATCCAACCAGCTTTATTATTAATGATAATGATTGGCTTACGGGATCAGCATGTGTCCAATTATAGCTCTTTATTCCATCTCCGGGGCCTTTATCTCCAGCAATTGTCGATGCTACCATAACTTGTGTTGTGGTTAAGACATGTTATATTGGTGATACAAATGCGTGAAGCCGACATCTTTATGTAAATGAGGTTTTTATTTTTACATTCATCACCTAAATTTAAAGCAGGATAAGGTGTTGCTAAGATGTCTACATAACCAAATCCATACTGAGTAATGCCCAAAAGCGCTACTTTTGTAGTTATAGAGGAATACAAGTTGTGGGATAATCAAACATGAAAACACAAGGAGTACCGTATGGGAATATAATGGGCTTACATTTGTATCGGGAATCAAAAGCGACGATTCTATCTTAGTAATTTGTATTTTAATTTTGATTGGGGCTTAAGGCCGTTTTCAACATTTGTTCAGACATATCAAAACAGCCAGTTTACCTAATTCATGTGTTTCCAGGGTTTCTCACACCAGTATTCAACACGACATTCTTTCCAAGCAACTGGCTGCTTTTTCACAATGACTGATAGCCCATTTGTTGACGACTAATAACGTCACGGTGACTTTTGTCAAACGTCGGAAAGAAGGTTGGCCCAACCTTTGGGTTCGAACTCATAAATCATTAGCCGAAAGTAAATGTGTTTGCTTTCTAAGACGGGGAAGGCACTTTACAGGAATACATTAAGATTGTACACCAACTAAATTCAAGCGTTTAACTAATTCATGTCAACGCGCTCGGTATGTTAGGACAATCTCAACACACAAAAGACCTACCACTGAATCATATCAATCAAGTACAGACCCATATAAGATTGCAGGTTAATTTAACTATACTCCAATCTGATTACATTACTCAACGTTGTTAAAAGAGAGCTTTTACCTCAGTCAGATGGAATATATCCTAGAGGTCTCATATAAATATATGTGAATTGTATTAACGGTTTGTCTTACATTGGTAAAGGGAAGCAACAAAGGAGATAGGGCGAGTTTGAAGGTAGCAAACAGAGTTGAATATACAGGACGATTGAAATATGGGTACTTGTTCATATTGCAGAATGACACACATATAGACTAGCATCATAAAATAACTAGATTACTACCAACAACACAGATATAGTAGCGACGAGACAGAAAACCAAAACTTAACACATCTGAGTTAACGGTAGAATCAGAAGAGTAATTGTAATAGTTATAGTCAGATAAGATTCCTCGGTACTTGTAAAAATATTATGCATGTTGAAAGTTTGCGATTTTCTTAATCCTTTTACACATATAGACGCTTTCTAACGTCTCTGCAGCAGATACTTTTGAAATCATTGTGTCAATATGGGATTATTGCTCAATATGAGCATTTACTCTATTTGCCACAATTATTTCATTTCTATTTAATAATTATTATATCATTTATAGAGACATTCTATGCTTTTGATTTGATAATTCCAAAGTCGTCTGCTGCAGATTTGTTGTATGTGGGAAAGGGTTAAAAAGTGTGTATCCAAAGAATTAGCGGTGCTTCATGAACACCAACATAAAGAGTGTCATTTGCACGTGTGGTAAAATACCAGCCCGTTCATCTATGCTTAAGATTCTAAAATGATACTACTTTTACATAAGCCTCTTGCAGTCTTTTGAAACGATCTCTGACCAATTTACGAACAAATAAGACCAAGATCAGACTGCGCGCATGCGCTGTGGCTGATCTGGATCTATATTGATCACTATCGCATTACGATTTGATTTCACTAATCGCGTCTCAATTGTACATGCGCAACGTGTTAGAATCTACAATTGTCTCAGATAATGTACAGCTTGTTTCCTGAAACAGGACTCGTATATATTTGAAACGCGTTTAGCTTGCGTAGTGGTACAGTAAATACTCAGGTGAGTCTGTATATATGCATAGTTTCAACGGAGTCTTCGCAGTTCTTTTGCATGTATTATACACTGAGAGGATGTTCTAACCGATCAGTCATTAAATCCATTTTTCTACAAAACTACGAATTTTAGAGGTATGAAACTTTCAGTACAAACAGCGACGACATTGTCGTTAGCCATTTGCGAGACCGATTCACAACAGCCGCAAGCAGCGCACGTCGCACATTGGGTAGGAACAACCGTCCTATAGCGTCCAAAACAGTTCGTAATAGGCTAAGAGAGGTCGGCGTTCGAGCTTACCGTCCCATTAAGTGTCCAATTTTAACAGACAGACACAAAAGAGATCGGCTGGCTTGGGGAAGGACTGGACCACTGTGCTATTCGTTGATGAGACACGTGTCAAATACCGCGGTGACTTTAGGGTAAACCATTAAGGGTTAACCATTTAGGGTTATCTTTTCTTACATGAAATTGTAAAAGTAACCGTTACCTAGATTTCAAAGAAATTGTGTACTTACATAGAAAGACACATGATCTTGAACATGCATATAATTAATTTCCTCTATATACCTCGATTGTCGTCTGCTTAAGGAAGTATAACTAATCGGATAGAACATCCTCTCAGTGTATACCCTGATTTCACTGCTGAGTAAAATAACAGAACTGTAGTTTCGCGAATGTAACAATACATCCCGTTACGGATAAGCAATAAGACCACAACATCGCCAAACGTGACTCATACGTACGAATATGAGAGACATGTACTAACCGGATCGCTTGAATCCCATGTGTATCGCGTACTATCAGCTCCTGGTCCCTTTTTATTGGCTAATAAGGAAACGAGCCCCGCTAACACCTACAGTTAAGGGGAATAAGCATACAAAACTAGCAATAACATTTATTTCACACCAAACACCGTCAAGTTAACCAATTCCCCTAAAACAGACACGTGTTGACGAAACTGCAGTAGACGGCATTTGAAAATATAATGACAAAAGAGGTACATGCTCATTTGGAGCAATTTCTACTTTTGCTACGATGTTTATACCTTCAACTCATTTCTAGATATGTTACATCTGGCTGCTTATAAAGTCGTCTGCTGCAGATTCGTTTAATGCGGGAAATCGTAAAGGGGCTGTTGAGGTCAAATATAATTACAAAGCCGACATTGTTTTTTGTTTTTTTCCAAAGGCAACCGTATATATTTGGCCTTTATTAAATAAATTAATACGCTTCTTGGAAATGCACTTTTATGAAGAGTGTATATTGAGATAAACATGTGCGTCCACACAATCTGATCAAGATATACACAGTTCACTAACTAGAAGCTCTTAAAACTGTGTTGATTCTCATAGCACATAGCAGATGCACAGGCTTATCTGAACATACAGAAATGCCAACGTGTATGTCCTGTCATGGATAGCCTCAGAAGTGTCAGAATTGACAATGTTTTACCGCACCATCTTGTCATAAAATAGCTTCTTTATAGGTGTGTATACTCTTTTGTTTCATTATCTAATTTCAAATACTATGGGATCTAAAATAGCATGGTTTATAATATACCTACATTGGATACATAGTAACAAAGGATAAGCAAACATATATTGAGCATGAACAATAAACAAACTAGTGTAAGTGAGAGAGGAATTTATATTCCACAATAACTAATTTGAATGAACACGTTGATGAACACTATGTAATCTGAAATGGCAGGGTTCATAATATATGTCAAAATGGCTACATAGCAACAAAGGATAAGCACATTGATGTATTGAACATGTAAAACATAAATACTATTGTAACAGAGAGAGTAATTGATATTCCACAAATACTTATTTGAACGAACACGTTGATGAGCAAAGAGGTGCACATTTCATTTCGAAATTCTAGCTGACGTTTATCCATAAGTATATATAATCAGGAATTTTAAATGGGTCCTTCCACCGGAAAGGGTACCTTTGGGCTTTTAATAACAGAAGAGATACAAGTCAGCCATTGCATCAGCACATTATGATCAAAACATGAACTGTTCTAGCAATACTAACAAAAGCTTGTTAGAATCCTCTGTCAACTTGTTAAGACACTGATAAGCATATATATATATATATATGTGAAGAAACAGTTTCGTCCTAAACCGATTTCGGTCAAAATGACGGTTACCATCTTTACAGGGTTATTTCTTAGAGGTAACTTAAATTAATTGTACATAGTTTTCTACCTATAAAACGTTGAAAAAAAAGAGAAGACAATTGAGTGTTGAAACTGGTTGATTTGCATGGAATCAAAGAATGAATTTAATTGGTGTAATTTGACCTATACAACTCACATAAAAGTGAGTTCACTTATGAGCCAATTCAGGAGTAAATGTTAAGACTGCTCTGAGAGCGTAATAATAAACAAGAGAACCGCATGCGGGTGCCTGGCGCTCGTCTAATATTATCCGTTGACGGTTTATTTATTTTGTATAAAAAAATCTTAGAATTTGGAATCATTATTTACATATTATACTGACCGCACACAACTTCTATGTTTCAAGTATCGAAACAAGAGTTACTGTGGGTGAATGAATCCAAGTTCATAAACATGATAAAGAAGATCTTCATGTCAGATGGCTATCACTATCAGTCACGATCATAATCTGAGTATTGTGTATGGGCAGGCAAATGAGATGGATATTAAATAATTTACGGTTATTTTACTTTTTAGTAACACTGACCCTGACCACAAAAACAAAATCCGATTAAAGATATTCATAAAACGTTGAAGAACATTAATAGTTTAGTGTCTGGGAAGAAATTGAAATGAATGTAACCAAAAATGAAGAGACTATGTCCAATTCTCTCAACATCGACCAAATACATCAATATTTCTTTTTTAAGCAAAAAAACGGAACTGGTTCAGCATTTTTATCATACAAAGTGAAAAATGGTATTAGATGAACAAGTTTTCCACGTTTCAAAGTAATAGGTTTAAGAGTTTCCATGTAAATGACCTAAACGCAAATTTACGTAACTATGTACGATTCTCAAAATCAACCCAAATACATCAAATCTGATGTTTTTTACACACAAAAAAACCGTGCCTCACTCAGCATCTTTAGCAGCCAATGTGGAGAAGGGTATAGATGAACGAGTTTCAAAGTATAATGTTTAATAGGTTCGATGTAACCTAAACGCACAACTTAACCAAAGCCGCCGACGACGATCAAGGGACCACAATAGCTCGTCTTTTCCCCCAAAAAAATTCAGCCGAGCTAAAAAGCAGTAGACCATCATTATTTTCACAAATTTTGGCGCAACTAGCTTCGTAACAATATACATCTAGCGTTTGATCTATATAAAACTGGCCTACAGCAAATTCACAATAATACTAAAAGTAAAAGTTAACGTCATACTAATAGTGCTATTGTTGCTGCTGAAGCAGTTGATGGTGGTGGGGATGTTATTTATGATAATGATATTAATAACAATGATGAAAATAATAATAATAATAATAATAATAATAATAATGATGATAATAATAATAATAGTTTGAGTTATTATTTTCATCCGAGTATCAACGCTGTTATGTGCTTTATAGTGTGTCAGCACAACAAAACAGACCAGTGGCGTGTTTAATCACGAGAGACAATGGTACTTTAGGCAACAGACAGTTCCCTGCAATAAACGTGACCTTTAAATGCATATATTAAGTGACATGTATTTCATCAAAGGATACCCATGAATATAAAAATAGCGTCCAATACGGTCACAACAACTCGAACTTTCCGTATCGTCGGCGTGTTACCCATCATTTCACTGGTTCCCGCTGTTTTGAATGAGATCACAGTTTGTAATACACAGTATATCCAACCAATGAAAAATGCAAGAAAAGCACCAAGCAAGTGCACCGGTAATACGTTTGATTCCTACAGAAAGGTAAAAGAAAATAAGCATATTAAATATCTCAAAGAAAAGAAAAAAACATTTTCTACAGCTTAACATTCATATAGTCTTAAAGGGACATTATTATTTATTTACATGTAATTTCACGTTCACAATTCGAGTTAGTTGATTGTAGCGTGTTTTCAAACTAAAGATAATTGACTGTATGTGAGAAGTTATTAAGATTAAACAATGTAGGGGAAATAACCATTGTATTTGTATGAACGTACTTGAAAGTTTCCAACCATGCTGACACCGAGATTGGTAACCATGCCAACCCAGAATGTTGCTAAATTTAAGTTGAGCAGTCCCTTTCTCTCCGGAACATTTTCAAACAGAGTGTAAATATGTCTGTATCGTATGTATATTATTATGCCAGCTGGAAAATAAAAATCAACACTATTAAAATTGTCATGAACTATTTAGTTAAGCCACTGACAACAGAGTTACAAACTGACGTAATATCTTTTTATTTGTTTTAACAATTTCTTTTTTCCAGCTTTTTAAAAGAAAAAGAAACTATATATTGTTAGCATTTCGATACACGCGTAGCTACCTATGTTTTTTTTTTACTGTATTATAATATCTTTAGGCCGCCAACCAGTCTGATAGGGCTGAATGAACAACTCTTTTTTATTCCATTTTAATACGACCGTAATAGCTACATGTAACAAGCAAATGCTAATTTGTTCTCACATTTTACTATTACATCAGTTTTTTACTCTGCTGACAGGGAGTTTCATTAAATTTGAGACCGTTCATGAAAACAGATACACAATGCAAATGTCTTAATACAATGTTGAGTAGGATATACGACGCACGACGACAGAAGCTTCTATCCCGCTGTGAAAGAAGTGTGTGAAACCAATGTTCACCCTTTTGCAGAGATGATCTCATTAATGTGCATCAAAGGTTATTCCCTGACCTTACGATATCAACGTTCAGATTGTGTTATTCGCACTAAACTATAATTTGATATGCAAGTGTAAAACAGTTTCTACTATATTCATCGCGCAGTTTCTTTAATAAAGTATTTTAACGTGCACTGTTATTCACTAACAGCGAAGTAAGGTTTGGTACAGTCGTCTACAGGTTAGGTTGTTTAATAATGACTTATTCACTGAAGTACTGACTCCACTCTATTCGGGTACATGCTTATAAGGCATACATGACTATTGCGTCTTTTTCAATGAAATATGTCATTTGAAGGGATTGGCTGAGGGCATGAGGATGTATACCATGTAATATACTTATAATGCATTTAAATGGAAATTGGTATTTACTAATGCCATATCTGTTCTACATGATAGCATAGAACAAAACGTTAAATATAAATAACAATTTCATACATGACATATCTTGGAATAAATACCGCCATATGCGTAAAGCCGCCTATAGACTATTTATCTGTTCACAAGTTCCTAGTCAATTATTCTAAAAATCAAATTCTTATTTCGACTAAGGATTATCAATAATTGTTTGCATTCATTTAGTCTGAAAACGGCCTTACATATTCCACGAAAATGGTATAGAACCTTCCAGATTAGAGACCCGGTCAAATACTAGTTCTACTGAAGGATTATCGTCAAAGCGTTTTTTACTAATTGAAGCAAGTCGCGTGACTTTATGTATCTGCTTGCAGTGAAGACACTCACAACAGTCTTCACGGTAACACCACATGCAGTATAGACCTTAATGCATCTTTTTACAAACTATACACTTGTAGCCTAACACGTGTTACTAGCCGTGTTTGTTATCCCACGACGGAGATGCAATAAGACCCGTAATCGCGTGCTGTGGTTTAAATGTATAGGTGTTTGACCATTGCTTACATATCACAGCGCCTATATTGAGCAATTGACCGAACACACA
>JAUELF010145946.1:0-15003 GCA_031471495.1 Clinocardium nuttallii | reverse complement strand
GTGACTTTACCTAATGCTATAACTGTTCTGAAGTAGGCCCTGATAGACGATGGCCCTGATAGGCGAGCTATATTGTCTTCCGACAACTCTTGTTTAAATTTAAAATGGCTTCTGAATGTGAAACTTTAATCAAGGCATAAAAGGTTTTAAGATACAGTCATATTATAATTGTTTTATGCATATTAAGTCATCAAGTTTTTTTTTACTTCAATCAAACTAGATCACTTCTGTGATATGGTCCAAACTTGTGGAAATAGCAATTGGTTTTGGGATGGTTCTGTAAAAAATAGTTCTGAAATTTCGTTTGACTCAAAGAAAAGATGCCCCTTCCTCAATTTGTTACTTTTGAATTTAAAGAAGTGCATCTTATAGCTGAATAAACATTGCTATACTCAATAAATTAGAATGAAGCATGTAATGAACCTGAGCATGTTATGGAAACATATAAACAAATTTACGATTAGCATGTAGCCAAATATAATTACCTTAAAAATAAATAAAAAAGATTTGTTTGATAAACCTTTTATGGATTATCAAAACCAAAACCAATATTCCCAGTCCTGGAAATAGTGACTTCTTGCTTTGGCGTTCAGAGTTGCGGGTATAGCATGATGTCTGATGTAACTGAACTACTGTTCATATGGGAGTATCTTTAAGACAGTGCTCAATCATCTAAAGCAGGATTTGGAACTAGGCGTCCCAGGTTTGATCTCCAGTCATGGTGAAGTGCTCTTGGGCAAGGCACTTTTCCTAGCCTAGTACTGGTTTATTTACCCAGGGATCATGAATAAGTGAATTGTCGCAGTGAAATCACTGTAACAATGTTGAAATTGGCATAAAACCCCAACAAAACAAACAATCATCAAAGCCGAAACAGTCAATTTCGAATGGTCCCCCCGCATGTGAACTAAGATCTTTTTCTTTGTGTGTCTAGAAATAAGGTACCAGTATTATAATTCCTCAATTTTTCGAATCCCGCTAATTATTTCATGGCTGAAAGAATTCTGCTTTATTTAATTATTTGAAATGAGATGAGTCATAGGGTATATATGGGTTTATCCCTCCCACAGTTATAAATCTGCAGCAAATGGTTTTTGAAAACATTGTGGCAAAGCAGAAATAGCTCATGATGAGCAATTTCACTTTCTGCCACAACATTTTAAACTAAGTTCAATAAGAATGCTTTCATTTATAGAAGCCATCTGATGCAAATTTGTTTTATTAAGGAAAGGATTGAATTTTTAAATGCTACCTCTATAAGCTTGACAGCTATATTGTATGGAAAGTGAAAAAGAGTAAGACCTATTTTACTATTTTATGAACTGCTTTAATGTAAACACTAGTGATGCCACCTGCATGAAGAATAAAAGTCCAATATTATAAAAAAAAATACTTGCACAAAAATGAAATAGAGCAATACATCTAGCTTTTCAACAATATTTGCATCTAAATTTATATTACATTTTTTTGGACAACAAGGCATGTCCATAATGTCTTGGCTTACAGTTTTCCTATAGAAAATGAATTTTCTGTAATGATGTTATGGTATTTTTCTTATGGCTTTGATTTAAAATCTTTGACAGGTATTGACTTAATGGTTGTATTTACAGATTGAAGAGACCATGAGTGCTCAGCAATCCTCGGATACAGAGTCTCGACCTCTGTCCGCCTTGGATAAATTCCGTATGAACGCCAAAAAGGCATTGTTAGCATGGACAGAAAATGCTATTACAAAGTGAGTATACAGCATAAGTCAATTATCTTAAAAACTATTATTTGCTCGTCTTTTTCTTTTCGAAGAAAAAAAGTTGGTTATTGTGAATCCTTTGGTGCCGTCTGCGTCATCTCAAAACTTTAACCTTACCTCATAAATTAAAAACCATCAACATTTTCAAATAAAACTTGGTACACATGTACCTAGGAACAATATGCATGTCTTTACCAAGTCATATATCTCTGGCTTTAATAATTATTCAGAAATGCCCTATTTCCACTAATAAAAAAGCATACAAGCTTTGGCATTCTCTTGCGGCGCTCTTGTTTATTTTAGTGTGATTTCATTTCTGAAAACCAGTGAAAGTGCCTGTATACAATAAATCTGCAGCAGACTAATTTGTAAATATCTGGTTTAATGTATGGAAAGACTCTTTAAATGAAAGTTTAATCATTGAAAACAGTTGAAAACATTTTTAAGTCATCTGCTTTAAGAGGGAGTCAGAAATCGTCTGTATATGGGAATAAGAGTTATATATAACCAATGTCATTTCTCATTTAGTAAATTATTTTCATTTCCTCCTTTTCCATTATTCTTGAGTTACTGCAGGATAAGACTTGCAGGATCCTGATGAGTTCAAATTGTTTTTTCATAAGAACTGGGGACTGAATAGGTCCGAGTTTTTCTTTAACCATGTACCACATACAACGGGCTGTATACATGTCCTCTCTCTTATTTTCAGACGGTATGGTATTGAAATCAGAGACTTCGGAAAGAGTTGGCGGGATGGTTTAGCATTCAATGCAATTGTACATACTATTCGTCCTGATTTGGTTGATATGGAACAAGTCAAGAAACAGAGTGCCCGCCTTAACCTTGAACATGCCTTTTCCACAGCAGAAAATCACCTTGGTATTGCACGTCTTCTCGACCCAGAAGGTAAGGGATTTACAATTTCCCACATCTAGATGCTTTATGATGCCTATGCAGCAGATGACTTTTGAAAATATTGTGGAAAAAGAGAAATTGCTCATATTGCGCACTTTCTCTCTTTTCCTAGTTTTTGCCAGATTTGTTTTACATGGATAAATGTCAGCCTTAGTACTCATGATATATATTCAGAGTAATCAGTTTGGTTTGTAATCTGCTTCTGTTACTAAATGACAGTGTCTTTATACAACATTTATTGAGCAGACGGCATTGAAAACATTCAGTCAGGTAAAAAGGACAATGAATCTTTGTAATGTTATTATGATTTTTAAATTGAGTTGAAATCATTTTGGCAATAGAAAAACTTGCTACATATAAAAGATTTCTCATTTCCCCTCAATATTTTCAAAGATTACCTGCTACAAATGCCCCTGCACACATACAGCAATACTGCTGCAGAAAACTGAATACATCTAGGCACAAATACGGCAATTTATCTAAATGAAAGTATAATTATTGAACAGAGTTGAATAACATTGTGGCAAAAAAAGAAATTGCTCTTGATGAGTAATTTCTCCTTTTGCCACAATTTGTTTAAAAGTTGTTTACTGTAGATGCGTTAAAATGCGCCTGTATTAATTGTAGGAACGGGTTAAATAATACATGTTTATATTGCAGATGTGGATGTTGCCAAGCCTGATGAGAAGTCTGTGATGACCTATGTTGCTCAGTTCCTAAAGGCATATCCCGAGGCCGGAGAGGACCCCAGTGTAAGTATTGGGATGATAAAACACAATTTGTTCTCTCCTTTATATATGGGCTGCATAAAGAGATATTTGGACTTGTTGCCTCGGCATGTAAAGTGAGGCTGCACTGTTTGAAGATGTAACAAGACATCAGTCCTTTTTGTCTAACATGCCATATATTGTTGCAAAAGGAGATGTTTTCAAATTAATTTAATATTTATACTTCTTATCTATAGAGCTTTTCAATATTTTTCTATAAATTGTTTTCAAAAAAGTCTGCTGTAGATTTGTTGTATGTGAAAAGTGGGAAAGAGCTTTGACTGATTTGTTTAACCCTTTTCCTTCATATTGACGCCTCAATGGCCTAACCAGAATTCCCAAACTGGTTGGCAGATTTTCAATTTTTTTGTAGAAATGTTCCATGGATGACCCTCTATCAGATTCCTTCAAGTCATGTTGATTGGTTGAAATACATGGCCGCCATGCAGGGGGGGCAAGGCTATTTTGCCTTATATGGCTAAAGTGAAAACTTATAAAATCTTCTCCTTCGAAAGTGTGATCATGCCGATTTTCAAATCATTTTGTAGAAATGTTCCTTAAGTGACTCACTTTCAGATTCCTTCAAGCCATGTCCATTAGTCGAAAAACATGGCCACCAGTGGGGTGGGGCTATTTTTGCCTATATGGCTTCAGTGAAAACTTAATAAATCTTCTCCTCCAAAAGTGTCAGGCCGGTTTTCAAATAATTTTGTAGAAATGTTCCTTAAGTGACCCACTATCAGATTCCTTCAGGCCATGTTGATTGGTTGAAAAACATGGCCGCCACAGGGCGGGGGCTATTTTGCCTTATATGCTATAGTGAAAACTTAAAAAATCTTCTCCTAAAAGTGTTGGGTTGATTTTCCAAAAAAATTGTAAAAATGTTCCTAGGGTGACCCTCTATCAGATTATTTCAAGCCAAGTTGATTGGTCAGAAACTATGGTCTCCAGGGGGCTGGGATTATATGTCTAAAGTGAAGAAAAAAATCAGGTGAGCGATCCAGGGCCATCATGGCGCTCTTGTTTGACAAAATATGTTCAAAGTCGTCTGCTTCAGAATTGTCGTATGAGGGAAAGGGTTAACTGAATTGATTGTTGTTCTCTTACAGTTGAGAAGGAAGACGAAGACTCCGGCCGAACAAGAGATGGCGGACTACAATGACCTGATAGCCTGGTGTAATACAGAGGCTGATGAAGTTCTACAGATCGTAGAACAGCCAGTAACTGACAGACAACAAGAATATATGGTAGGCTTTTTACACTTAACTTTTATTTCTGGCCTATTGGTTTTGGTTAATGCATTTCCCTATAAATAAAAGTAGTATTATTGAATGGAGTTGGAAACATTGTGGTCAAAGGAAAAATTGCTTGCCTTGTGCAATTTCTCATGTTTTTCTCATTGTTTATAATGGTTGTTTGCTGCAAAAGCTTCTGAAAGCATCTGTTATTAGGGAAAGGGTAAAGAAATCCATAGCCTAGTGGTTGTGAGGTTATTTGACACTGGTTTGACCCCAAGTTGTGGCTCGTCTGATAAATCTGATGGCCCGTGGAGCACCCTTGGTCAAGGTATACTTCCTAGTTCAGTACTGTTTCCTTACCAAGCAAACATGGATTAATATGTTGTTGCTGTGATATGACTAAAATGCTGAAAACAGTGTAAAACCCTAATAAAACAATTTTGAAAAAGGTTTTATACAGTAAACTGTTAACTCTTCCCGCATAGAACACATTTGCAGTAGAATCCTTTGAAAGCATCAAAGGAAAACTTATGTAAAACTTCTATAAATGGAAGTGTGATATTTTAATAAAGTTTTACAAAAGTAGAAATTTATCATTATGAGCAATTCCTTCTTTTGTCAAATTGTTTCCAAAAGTCATCTGCTGCAGATGGTTCAGAATGAGGCTACATGTTTGAAAGGGTTACACACAGCTTCCAAGCACAGCAGTTTTCAAATAAATGATTGAGTGCAGATTATGGTAAATGTCAAGCATGCAGTCCTTATACAAGAAGCATAACTCTGTTTTTCCTCCCATTAATGTGCCAATACAGAGTTTTATATTGGTATTGTATTGATTAATCGGATGGATGGGTAGTGTACTTGTATCATAAAATACCTGTAAAGACATTTTTATTGAGATCTTAATTATTCTTCAATTATTCATGAATGTTAAGGGTTCATTCTTGTAATTTACATTTACCTGTGCAAATCTTATTGTCATTGAAACCCTTTCCAATTACCAGTCAAAGCCATTGCAACAGACAACTTTTTAAAACATTGTGCTTGAAGGAGAAATTGAATAATATGTTAAGACATTTCTACTATTGCCATAATTTGTTCAAATAGCGTCTGTCACAGATGCATCAAAAAGGCAATCTAGTTTCCCTTTCTCCTGAGAGACCAATTTTGACTGATCTGCTTCAGGCAGTTTTTGAAAACATTGAGGCAAAATGCTAAATGTATACATTGTTTAAAATATTCTTTCACTATAGATATCTTTCATTATTTTGCCTTTGTTGTTTTTGAAGTCGTCCGCTGCAAATTTGTTTTAAATGGAAAAAGAGTTAAATATACCATTTGTTACAAACTGTTAAGGGTAACAACTGTTCTTAAATAGCTGCAATTCATGTTTAATTAGTTAGGCACCCAAATACTAATGATCTAGGAGCTGTAGAAGTTCATTTGTGTAGAGGAATTCAAGTTCAGTTTCTATTCTGTGACAATATGTTTACTGGATATAATGCTTAACCTCTTCCCTCATTGAAGACGCTTTCTGAAACCTCTGCTGCAGTACACTATTGAAAACATTTTGGCCAAAGGAGAAATTGCCCATGATGAGCAATTTCTCCTTTTGCCAATATGTTTTCAACTCTTTTGAATAATTAATCTCTCTTTTATGAAGATTCTTCATGTTTTTGCCTAGATATATTCAAAGTCGTCTGCTGATTTGTTGTATGTGGGAAAGTGTTAAAATGGTTGAAGGAATGTACATGATCGAACTTCTGATAAAATTGTTAATCATCTGAGTGCCCAGGCATGCATAAACCCCCTCTCAAGTGGATTAATATCATCATATAATCCTTTTCAGCATACAACAATTCCATAACGGATGGACCAACTGAAATTATCTTGGCAAATTTTTATAAAATCTTTATAGATGGAAGTACATTGTATCATTAATAGAGTGGAAAATATTTTGACAAAAGGAAAAAATGCTCATTTTGAGCTTTTTCTACTATTGTAACAATGTATTCAAAATTACTCATTGCAGCAGATGCATCAAAATGGTTTGCATTTAGGAAAGGGTTTAGTGGGCACTTGTTGAATAAGTTGTCTTCATAAAACTGAAAAATGGAATGTTTTTGTATCTCTTTTAGGACTATTTAGCTTTTAAAGCAGAAGTTGACAGAAGAGGAAATGTATATAACAAACTTGAAGAGAAAGTGAAAAGTGGAAAAGCTGTGAAACTAACAGCAGATCAGTTTAAACCTCTTGAAGAGGCATGGAAAAAAGTGGTGCGGAATACAAGATTGTGGTTGTGGAAACTCGATGCCAGTCTTCCTGGTCGACTTGGAAAGTTTGGTGACTGGTTAAACCAGGCCGAGGAGATGCTTGAACAGGAAGAAGAAATGTTAGAAAATCACGACGAAATGGCAGCACAGCTTGGAAATATTCTACAGGAACATAAGGTAAATTAGTTACCTCACCCCAGTAAAAAATGAAACAACATGTTTTGCTTATACTGCAAAGAGTAGTCCAATTCTGCATAAATAGAATCCGCAGCAGATGACTTCAAAAATAGCTTGAGAAAAATAAGGAATCTGTCTATAATTGAAAGCATTATTATATAGTTGAAAAATGTGGAGAAATAAGATATTTATTGTTTTACCACTAATATTTGACAAAGTCATCGGCTGCAGATCAAGCAAAATGGGTGTCACTGTGTGCATGTTTGAAGGGGTCAGTCAAATCATGAACATTGTTGGGACTTAGTTCATCAGATTTCAATTCCAACATCCTTACTTAGCGCTAAGTTATACTTAAAAACTTAAAACTTTGTTTCTTTTATCATAATGCCTAAAGATTTCATTCTTTAACAAGTAGAGTTAGTCAGCAAGGTAACTATTTATGTCAACTTAGTCATTTACTTGAAATGCATTCCACCATTCATGTTTTACAAAATATTAGGGAAGCTAAAATGATGAAATATTGTTTTAAATATTTAAGAATCACTTAGCACTTAGTAAGGTTGTTGGGACTTAGTTTACCATGCAAAGATTCTTCCTAAGCTTTTCATTTTCAGTTATAACAAATTATTTGATATTATATAGAAGAACAGTTTGAAAAGGATAATAACTAACTCAAATTTTGTAGAAGACTGTTGAAAACATTGTGGCAGTAGGAGAAATAAATTGCTCAATAATAAATGTTGTTTCATTTATAGAGTGTTTCCCACGTATTTGTGACTTAATATTTTCAAAGTCATCTGCTGCATTTATGGCATGTTGAAAGGGTAAAAGCATTAATTTGTTGGCATGTCAGTATGGTAAAATGTTGAAAATGTGTGCTTATACTGTGAATATGAAACATCTCCGGTAATTGCTTAACCCTATCCCACATACAGCAAACCTGCAGCAGACGACTTTGAAAGCATGTTCGCAAACACCCAAAAAATCTCTTTAAATCAAGGTACAATAACCAAAAAAAGTTAAAACATTTTGGCGAATGGAGAAATTGCTTGTTTTGAGTCATTTCTCCTTTTACCAACATGTTTTCAAAAGTCATCCACTGCAGAGGAGTCAGAAAGTGTCTTAACCCTTTCCCTCATACGACAATTATGCAGCAGACGACTTTGGACAAATTTTGTCAAAAAATGGAATATCTATAATTGAATGGATAACCTATGACTAAAAGTGGAAAACATTGTGGCAAAAGGAGAAATTGCATGTTTTGTGCAATTTCTCCCTTTGTCACTATGTTTTCAAAAAGCCGCCTGCTGCAGAGGCGTCAGAAAGCGTCCATATGAGGGAAAGGGTTTACGGGAATGAATGTGATCAGTTGTTCACTTGGTGAGATTAGATATGATGAGATGTCATATATTTATAGATGTCCCCACATGGAATAAAGATAAATGGTATATATTCTATAGAAAAGGTTAGAGGAACGTTTATTTTTGGGGCTCTGTGTTCACTTACTATATATCATGCCCCCATGTTTCACTTCTGGAATGGTACTTTGTGTTTTATATCATGTATCATACCCCATTGTATACTTATATCATTATAAATGTCAATCACACATACAAAGCATGTACACAATAATATTTGGCTGTTTAACGTTCTCCCACAAACAACATATCTGCAGCTTTGAAAATTTTCTAGGCAAAAATAAGGAAATTATCTATTTATGAAAGGGTCATTTTTAAAAAGAGTTGAAAATATTGTGACATAGGGGGAAGTTGCTCATGATGAGTAATTTGTCCTTCTGTCACTCTGTTTTCAAAAGGCTTCAGAAAATATTTGAGCCAAAAAGTGTCTGTCCAGATTAGTCTGTGTGGCATCCTTAGACCGATCCTGATCGATACCTTTTGCAGAGTCGCACCACAATGTTGGTTTTCTGGTGGAATGGCACATCTGTATGTGGGAAAGGGTTAACTGTTTGCCTGATATGCTATTTTATTGTCGTCTGCTATAAAAAGAGAAAGAAAATGTTACATGGAAAATCGAAAGGAAATAGTTGATACATTGGTGCATAATATGTTGAGCAATTTTCTCCTTTGTACAATTTTATCAGAAGTTGTCCGTTACATTGGGTAGGTCCCAAGGAGTCCTACAAAATTATCTTTGTTTAGTGATTTTAAAGTGACATTTATTTAACAAAGATACAATGTTATTCCTATTTTATTTCATCACCAATATGCATGAAATATCACACACTTGATAATTTCATAAATACATAACAACATATTACATGTATATTATTTTATTTCAGTGCCACATACTACATGTACCTTACAAAATCTCCCTAGTTTTATGTAGTTGATGAATTGCTCTTTTTATAAAATACAATAATTGCAAAAGCTTGCCACATTATTTTAGTTTGAGACCAAACAGTGCCATTTTCCAACAAATCTCTTTGCTTCATATAGCCGATAAATTGTTCTATTTCTAAACCCCTTCCAACATATAGACCATTTCTGACGCCTCTGCAACAGACGATTTTTGAAAAAATTGCAACAAAAGGAGAAATTGCTCAAAAACATCAATTGCTTCTTTAACCACAATGTTTAAACTGTTTTCAATAATGATTGTTTCATTTATAGAGAGAGGTGTATTTTTGCAAAGATGATTTCAAAGTCGTCTGCAGATTTCATGTATAATTTCAAAATCTTGTCCGCTGTAGCTGTGCCATATGACTGTGTCAGTGTCAGGGAAAGGTTTAGAGTTAATTTGCTTGGTTTTAACCCTTTTCCCTCATATAGACACTTTCTGACGCCTGTGCAGAGACTACTTTTGAAAAACATTGTGACAAAAGTGGAAATTGCTCAAGACAAGCAATTTCCCCTCATCATCAGTCATAATGTTTGCAACTTTACAAAAAAAAGCCTATCATTTAAAGAGATTTTAGCAATTTTTGTCTAGATATTTTATGGTTGTCTAGCTGCTTCAGAATTGTCATATTTGGGAAAGGGTTAAAGTAGATCTGGAAAGTACGGATATCGAGATTCTTACATCCCTGGTGTAAACACTAAACGTAATGGTAGATGGGTTTATTATTGATTGTTTCAGCCATTTAACTGATAATATTTCAAGAAATGTCTGATTAAACAAGAAAATAGGGAAAAAACAGAGAGATCTGGATGTGCAAAATTGAGAACAAATTCATTTGAATAATTTCTCCTTTTCCAACAATATTTTCTAAAGGTCACTTGTTGCGTTTCTTATATTTAAGCAAAGATTTAATAATATATGTTTAGAAAGTTTTGTATTATTGAGAACAATGTATCTTTTCATTTCAGAAATTTTTCAAAGACTTAGACTCAAACAAAACATTTTTCCTGCAAGTACGTCGGGCCGGCCGGTATGAGGGTGAAATGCTCCCGGGTCCGCAGATGGACAATTTACATCAGCGATTACAGATAGTGACCACACAAGCCCCACAGAGAGAACGTAGACTGGAGTTTGAGGAGATGAAATACCAGCTACTGGCTTATCTTGTGGCCTCGGAAAACAAACTAAAGATATGGACAGTTAAATATGGACGCCAAGACAAAGTGGAAGGTCTTCTTGAAGATTACAAGGTCAGTTAACACTTAAACCTTTCCATCATACAACAAATTTGCAGCAGACAACACAGAAGTTGAAAACATTGTAGCAAAAGGATAAATTGCTTGCTTAGTGCAAATTCTCCTTTTGTCAAAAGTCAAAAAGTTGTCTTTTACAGAGGCATCAGAAAGCATGTAAACAAAAGAAGAAATTGCTCAAAACAAGCAAGTTCTGCTTTTGTCGCCATGTTTTCAGCTCTATTCAATTATTGTGCTATCATTTAAAGGGAGTTTTCATTATTTGGTGTATGTATTCAAAGTTGAATGCTACAGATTTGTCGTATGTGGGAAAGGGTTAAAAGACCATTCAAATCAGATTCTACTCCAGACTACATTTCAAACATTATTGTATAAAACTGACAGGAAATGACATCATTCCAACATAAACTTTATTATAAATTTTCATCTTGTAATTCAGGAGTTTGTTCATAGAGGAAACCTTTTCAAAAACTACGACAAAACTTATGAGGCCTGCAAAAGGAACTCTGATGCATACAGAAAAGCAAAGATACCAAAAGAAGAGGTAGAAAAAATGAATTCCTACTTTGACGAAGTGAATGGGAGATGGAAAAAAGTCTCGGTGGAGATTAAAAGTGTTCAATCGATGTTGGAAGAGGTGATAGATTGCTGGAGGAAATACAATGCATGTGTGGACGTACTTACTGTTTGGTTGAATGAAGGGGAAGCCGTCATGTCCGGGTCCGCCGAACAAAAACAGGTCAGTTTGAATATTCTCTTTAATATTAACCCTTTCCATTTTGGAGACGCATTCAGATGCATCTGCAGCAAATGTCTTTTGAAAATATTGTGACCAAAAGGGAAATTGCGTAAAACAATCAATTTCAGCTTTAGCAATTATGTTTTCAGCTTTTTTCAGTAATTATTAATTCATTCACAGAGATTTTCCATGGTTTTGCATGATTGATTTCAAAGTCGTCTGCTGCATATTTGCTGTAAGGGTTAGCATGACCCTGTAGATGTACATGTATATGACGTCCATGCATTTCCACAAAATTTAACCAGTAATTATGTCATTTAACCAACCTTGTGTTTTTTCATAAAATAGGTATCAATTATGGAGAAAATAAATGCATTTAATAATAATTTACATCTTTGCAAAACGGTCAGAATCAGGTCCAACCATGTTTTCAACATCTGCATAAAAAAAAAATCATCCAGTTGTAACTTTTTTCTTCCTCATGTTAACAAAGCAGATGACTCAGATAATGATACATCGAGTAAATTATGAATTGTTGTGTTTCTTTCAGCAATTTTTCTCCGATCTCCCTCAACATGAAGAGAAACACAAAATACTAAATGAGTCTGGTAACTTCCTGATTGAAACCGTCGAGGAACCAGTGGCCGCGGAAATCAAACAAACATTACTCATGGTTAACAGACGCTTTAAAGAACTAGTTGAACAATATCAGACATACAAACAAGTGGAGGTTGTGGGCAAAGCGCGTAAGGAGTACGGTGTAGGATTAAACAGATTGTCAAACTGGTTGAAAGATGCCGAAGAATCACTTGCCAGAGAAGTGCCTTGTAAACATACAGATCTAAGGGATTATCTCAATGAACTAGATGTAAGTTATTCACCTGAGTTTTTAATATGAACCCTAATGCTGCTAAACATGATTTAAAACAACATGTATTTATCGCTTCACCACTTACAGATGCTTTCTGACACCTCTGCAGCAGAAGACGTTGGAAAATATTGTGGCAAAAGGAGATTTTTATGCCCCTTTTGCCACTATGTTTAAAACCATATTAAAATATTGATCTTTCACTTATAGAGTTTCCTGTTTATGACTAGAACTTTTCAAACTTGTCTTCTGCAGATATACCGAATATTTGAAATGGTTAATACTGCAGTACATGATTTTAAACATTCTTTACAAGGACAAACCTGCCCATTCATTCAGTCTAATCATTGGTCTACTTGTTTGCTTTCTTTTGATCAAGTTTCCTTGAAATTTAGACGAAGCATATAGGCACTGTATTGTCAGTTTGTCTGTACACATGTGGCAGTTGACTGTTTTATCTTGTCTAATTAAATATTGGCCCTAAATTATTTTTATGCAGCCTTTGCCACCAGTATAGATCCAGATCAGCTAACGCTGGCCATCTGACTAGGCTCTATCTATACTCTTGACCGCTCATATAAAAAAAATTTATCTTCATCTTCCTAGAATTGACTATGGACTATTTCAAATGCAAAAGTTGACAATTCCATTTAAAAATTTATTTGAAAGGGTTATATACATAATAAAAGTTCAGAAATCCCTAAGAGACATTTTCAGTACAGCAAGCAAATAAAAACACAATTTTCCTTCAAAATATTTGAAGATTCTGTCATCTTAAAATAGGATTTTAATAGTCTTGATTTAGTTGAAATCACTACTACCAAAGGATTTATTGTTATCAGAGCATGTCTTTGAAGTACTCATGTTACTTTGATTCCTTGCAGACCTTTTCTGGCCAGATACCTTCCATAGAAAATGATTTCAAGGTTACAACAAAGACAGCCCAATCCCTGGTGAAGGAAAGTTCCCAGGAAGTTGTAACAGAAATGTTACAGTCACTCAACATTCAGAAAGAAGTCCTTGTCCGATTACGGAAGGAGATTCCAGAGAAGACCAAATTCCTGAAAGCACTCCTGCCCAATGTAGAATCATTGGAGACAGGATTGGCAGATATGAACGCGTGGTTAGACAAAGGGGAAGCACTCTTAGAGTCCAATAAACTGGATGGTACCCAGGAAGAATCAGAGAGTCGGCTGGAGACTCATAAGGTAGATCTTCTGTGAAGTTTTCATATTTCTTAAACCTATTTGTGTTGTTGTTGAAAAATAGATAGTTCCTATACTTGTCCACATACTTTTAATGTGATGAAAACATTTCTGTCCCACATACAGCGGGTTTTTTTTTTATGCCACTGACTTGAAATGATTGGGTTAAAACTACTCACAATAAATTTGCCACAATGTTTTTAAATTCTATTCAATAAATATATTTTTGTGACTGTGGAGTTTCTTTATTTTTGCCAAAATGGTTTTAAAGTAGTCTGATGCATATTTGCTGTTTGTTGAAACGTTTTTATTAGTGTCTGCTTTCAAAACACACACATAAAAAAAAAAAGACATTTTTAAGTATAATGTTTATACAGACTTAAAAGCATTTGAGAAAAGAGGGATGTCTATTATAATAGCATTGGCATCAAAAGTTGTCTGTCAGAAAATTTTGATAAGATGATTTGTGTGAATTTTCTCAATTGTTTATTACTTGATTCAAGAATCAAATAATAAAAGAATACATTGGTTTGATTTTTAATATGAATGCCTTTTCATTATCCCGATCCTTATACTTTTTACTTTGTTTTTTCGGGCTTCTTGCCTAATTCCATAATCTTTTTTTTTGCCTTTCCATTGCATTTATGTTAATGTAAGGAGTATTTCGTATTTATTTCTAAAGAAATGAATCAAATCAAAATTAAATCACAAGGTTTTGATTGTTGTTTTCAGGCTTTCTTCTCAGAGATAATATACCAGAAGTCAATAGTGGAGAGTAAAAACAAGGTCCACCAAAAAGTTTCCACAGCTAAACCAAAACTGAAGAATGTTGACTTTTCAGTTGTAGATGTTCCCATCGAAGAAATGAACAAAAGATTCCAGGTATCCATAGTTACATGTCATATGACATATTTACATGTTTTTTCAAGGTCATATTGATACATTAAAGGATAATTGCTTCCAGTTGTATGAAAAGACCTCAGTCAAACATGGGTCTTTCAAAATGCATGTTAACAGCTTGTAGCATTTACCAAATATAGTATATTGAATGATATCGATCTACCTTAATCATAACTGATTTGTATGTTGTTGAATTAATTTAAATCGCCAAAAACAATAAATTAAAGATGTGCATGGATAATCGCTCTGTCAAATAGTCTAATGTAATTATTTGAAGAACTAAGACTTGTCAAACAGTAACTTGTATTGTCTTGAAGAAGTTTCATCAACATAATAAAGATTATAAATCGAAAGCCCATTTTATTTTTTGAAAATTTGGGGGTGAAAGAAGAAACGAAACCAATGTTTTTTTTTTTTTAATGACTCTACAACTCAACAGAGTTAATGGACAAAGGTTTAGATGTATTATCTACCTTATAAACCATTTAACCCTTTCCCTCATACAACATTTCTGCAGCAGACGACTTTGAACATATTTTGTCAAAACATAGAAAATCTCC
>JAUELF010145836.1:0-15004 GCA_031471495.1 Clinocardium nuttallii | reverse complement strand
ATTTCATGGACAAGGAAATGCTTTAAATCCTATTTAAAAGCCTAGTAAGGCCACATTTATAATATGGAAGCTCAGTTTGTTCTGTGATCAATAAAAAGGAGGAAATACTTTTAGAATACGTCCAAAGAAGAGCCACCAAATTGATACCTGAAATAAAATATAAAGAATATCCAGAAAGATTAAAGGAACTAGAACTACCTACCTTAAAATAAAGAAGATTGAGAGCAGATATGGTAAAAACATACAAAATACTTAATAATATTGACAAAGTCGACGTAAATAAACTATTCCATCTATACCAAACAAGAACAAGAGGTCACAACGTCATGCTATACAAATATCACTGCAGAACAAGTATAAGGAAATACTCTTTTTCCCAACGAATAATTAACCCCTGGAACAAGTTGCCCTGCCATCTGTGTTTATATTGTGCTTGCTGTGACGTTAGTTCCTCAATTCCGGTTTTCACTATACGCCTTAGGAAGTTTTCAGATCGCTATTTTATCTTATGGAGTACGAATTAAACGAGATAATCGCATATAACTTTGAACCAGAGTATTCAGACATCGAACTTTTGGAATGGAAATGATAATGTGGATCGCACAAGTCCCGATGTCTATCGAGGAGTTTCGTTCATGCTATAACCGCATCGTAAAGCTGTTACCAGACGAAAATGTGTTGCAAGGAGAGCAATTTAACCGTCGGGAGTACTGATGATCATCTTTGGAGATGCCTAACATTTAAATAAAGTTGTATAGTAAATAGTATCAAACCAAAGTAGGTGGATAGAAAACACGAACTTGACTCGCGTAATATATATACGCCAATTAAATATATGTGTGTTAACATTTATTTATACAAGTAATGTCATTCGATTATATATTTGATAGTTGTTTGTTATGATTTCACAGCTTGTTAGACAAAATGAACCGTCGTATTTTGTACAACAATCAAAGGTCATAGAAACAATCAAATTTCCGTAGTGGTCGGACGCTACTGTAATAGGATATGTCGGGGAGTCTTTTGAAAGTCATATGCTGCAGATTTGTGGATGTTGAATAGGGAGAATTGATATGGTTAATTTTGACAAGATTTCCAAAAGGAGTTTTAATGTAAAACTGTCATATAGTATATATATATATATATATATTGAAGAAATATTCTCAAACCTGCTTAAATATTCTTTTCAATTCCAAATAAAAACGTTGGATTTCTAAAAGTGTTACTTGTTTTTAGTTGAATGATTTTTGCCACAATTCATTACCTCCAAATTCAAGACACGGGACAGTTTATGATGAATGAGTACAACAAAGCTTCTGAGGTTTAACACAAATGAGCCACGTCACTCACAAATCGCAATTCGGAGGTTATGTTGCAAATAATATCAAATCATATTTGTATGGCCGTTTTTCGTCAGGATGCGTCTGCAGAGGCTTACGACTGTACCACTCAAACGCAAAAACAATTTTCGGCCATGCCTATAAAGGTCTTTTTTATGTTTACACCGGCACTCCACACAACATTACAATCTTTATGACAGCAAATACATGTATAAATACAGCTGTAAAGGTTGTGAGTGATAAAATGCGTAATTCACAGAGTAATCGAAAATTACAAACGTTGTACCGTTCTTTATTGAAAAACAATTAAATGTCATAAAACCAACCCAATCATATTTTCGGTAGCGATCAGAGGCTACTTATATTCTACCAACAAGCACCGCCGAGGCTTTGATGCACTAATCAGAGGCTACTTATATTCTACCAACAAGCACCGCCGAGGCTTTGATGCACTAATCAGAAGTAGTAGCCAACTAGTGATAATAAACAGCAAGTCAACTACTTAGGAGTAATAAAATAATAATTTACCATCATGCAAGGCGTAAAGCTGTTATTTTGAGAACATTCGATTTAGCCTTCCTATATAATTAATTACTGCAATACTGTTACATATTTATTTAATGAATTTGACATGAAATTAAAAGAAATAAGAACAGACATATAATTAAACAGCGTAACCAAGAAAGTATGGCTACAATATTAATCAGAAGGCGTTATAAATGGATAGGGCATGTGATTAGAAGAGATAGCATCACTAGAACAGCATTGGACACCAGAAGGAAAGCGTAAGCGAGGAAGACCAAAGAACACATGGAGACGTACTGTAGAAGGTGAAATGAAAACAATGAATTACACCTGGGGAATAATAGAAAAGATGGCCAAAGACAGACGGAAATGGAGGACCTTTGTTGCTGCACTACATGCCAATGGCATAACGGGCAGTAAGTAAGTATATAATTAAAAACAAACGGGCAAAACTGTTTAACTCTAAATTCAATGATGTGTATGGGAAACCCCTATAAATGAAAGTATAATGATTCTATAGAGTTGAAAAATATCCTACTTGTTGAAAGAAGCTTTTCCCACCTTTTCCTGATGTGTTTGTACAGTTAATTGCCTGGCACTGAGACATTGTTCCTTCGTTTGTACACATTTTGATTTTCGAAACACTACCCTACCCACAACATCCTTCGTGAAGGGGTCATTTAGTACACACATAAATGAATATATGCACCAAGAACTCTTATTTGAGTAAGTAAGTTAACGTTGAAAGTATTTCAAACAAGATTGTAAATTCCTTTTATAGTTTTTTTAATTTCGACCACCTACTATGTGATATATTGCCGGATGTGGGGGCACTGACGTCACGATTCTTATCAGAATGTCTCGTGATCGACTGATAAGCAAATAGTGGCCGCGCCCATTCTCGAAACCGAACAGCATTTATAGTCGTCTTAAAGTTGCAATTTCTTGATTATTGGGTGTTTGTTAATGAAATCCATCATAAATCAACTTAGTTGTTTTCAGCCAAGCGTATTCCTTTAGTGTATGTACACTTAATTTTATAGAGTTGAACATGTGCAAGAATAGGGTTATCTACGAGATACAGTTACATATTACCCATTTCTACAGGATTTAAAAAGTACTTTAGAATATGAACGGATACGTTTCCTTGTGGATTTTTATCATTAATTAGGCCTCGGCCCATAATTCAACCTGTATATATATAGATACAATTCAAACCATCGTGATGTGATGTATTGGACATATAAACATTTTGATATATCGTTTTTACAATAATAATATGCACAATTCTAACCAATTGTCTTTACCAATTAAATTTTATATACGCATGTATTTACTTAATAGATTTCAGACCTTTTGTTTTTAAATGCTACTAATTTTCCTGTTCATGCGTATTTACTTGATTACGTGTTTGCTCACTTACTTTTTTGCGTGTGTTGTTATCAAACCTATATGTGTAAGTGGTTTTGAAACGAAAACGGCTTTCTTTCTTATAACAGTTTGATTTTTGGTATTGAGGAGAGAGCTAAGGTTTTTTATGCTAGGTGTAGCATTGTACCAACTGTATAGATATTCTTGTCTAATATCAGCAAATTTGTTACATATAAAACAAGCATTATATTCGTCTTCTAGCACTAGAGCATCTTTTTGAAAATAGTATACTATCAAAGCTAGTGTTCGTATTGCATGTTCAGTTTTAAGATCCAATATCTTGAGACAATCCTGATAAAACAGGGGAGGTTATTAAACAATGATTGTTTGATGTTTTATGCCGGTCTAAAATATTTAGTTCAACTAGTCGAGCATATGTCATTGTGAATTGTCCGTTTTGTATGCGTACGTCCGTATCTTCTTCTCTGTAGACAAATGGTCAGTTACGATGAAACTTCACAGGAAGCATCCTCTTAATATCCTCTCCTAAATTCATTTTTTTTAGACCGTGTATATTTTTGGTTTCAATGGCAACCAAAACAACCAAAACAAAAATCAAAATCTTGTCTCAAAGCGGTTGGCCTAAATAATTTTGCAAAAATGTTACTTCGTTACCCTCTATCATATTCCGTCAAGCCATGTTGATTGGTAAAAAAACAAGGGTATCAGAGGGCGGGGCTGTTTTGCCTTATATGGCTATAGTCTCCAAACGTAAATGCTCGATTTAATAATTTTGTAGGAATGTTCCTTTAGTGACCTTTTATCACTTTGGCGCCAGGGGGCGGGAATGTTTTGCATTATATGGTTAAAGTGAATTTGTCTAATGCAGTGGAGCAATAATGGCACTCTTGGGCCTATTGTTCAGTAATATCACGGCGCTTCCTGGGTGAGTTACAAGAACTACTGGTCCATTTAGCATGACACTAGCCAGTCAGTCATAATTCTAACCCCTCAACACTAAGCACCAAGCAGGGCAGACATAAATACAATTTTTTATAAGTCTTTGGTACGACCCGAGGTGGACCCACTACCACTCACGGCGGAGGTGGCCTAGGTTTTGTATAAATGTGTTTGTTATAATTATAACCAAAACAGTTCAGTAAATTATAAACTCCGACCGTCATACTTTGAGGACAGCAACTTAAGTTGTTTTAAAAGCTGAACGGAACTCCCTATATATTGGTATACATGTATTTTTACTGTCGACGTTAGATATATATAATCTTACCTCGTCTTAGCGAAGTTCCTGATTCACATTGGACATTTCTTCTTCGTTATATATATATAAATAGATTTTTAATTTACATTTAATAAAAACACTTTACATGTATACTTGGTGATAAACATTGTCAATGACAATGCAATTTTAATTTTATCGCACATGTTAGCTTCATATACGAATTGTACAACTACATTTCCATGTATAATTAAGGACGAGATGGGCAACCGACTGCATAGACCAACTGAGGCTGTTCATAGAAAGATACATATTTATTAGCTGGTTAATGAACGTCCAGTTGCCGCCAATAGCGTTTCTACAAGTCCCGCCACTGGTGCTGGGGAACCGTTTAATGGTGCACCGTATAGGAGTTATACGAAGCAATGTGCTCAAACTGACTTCGTCGTAAGGACTGCAATGATGTTAACCAAAGTAGGACCGATCATTATGAAAGTCGTTGCACAAGGATTATAATTACTACGAAGCAGAATGTTTTATTTGAATAAACCACTTTTGTGTTTCTTTAATTCATTCTTTTTACATGACTTATGCTGTTCCAAATGTGTGAGTTAAGCTATAGACATAAGCAAAACAATATGGCAGACAGTATGTGTACATGTGAAAGTCTTAGACTTTGTGATTCGTCTTGTTGTTTTTGTTGATGTGCTATCTGGGAAGGGATTAAGCGGTAAATTGTGTTAATTAACATTGATATAAAATATAGTTTGCTTTACGGATCTGTTACCTATAGTCACGCCGTTCCATCAGTGCATTCAACAAAGCGATAGAAGAGAACTACCTCATTCGAAATAGTTGACAACAAATGACTGACACTTAATTAATTGTTTCTTCTCCCTCTTATCCACCCTCGTCTTTGCTCAGTTCATACAGCTAATCATAAGTAATTTTCAAACTGCTGGAAATTAATCTTGCTTTATAAAGACTTCGACAAACGTCTTCTCACGTTTAAATCAAACAGCTTAGATAGCAATCCGAAACCATTGTACAAGTAGGTTTCGTGTGAATTAATCCCCTTTCCTACATACAGCCATTTAGCAGGAGGCGCTTTTAAAAACGTTAGGACAAACATATGAAAGGATTGTTAATATGATTATTACTTTTAATAGAGTTTAACATATCGTGGTAAAATGGAAAATTGTTCTTAAGAGCAACTACTCCCTTTGCTACTATGTTTTCAAAAGCGACTATGCGTCGGAAAAGGTTAAAAGGTTTTGATAGCAATCCAACACCATTGTCTAAATCAGTGTTATGTAAGTAAATCACGTTAAATGATTAACCTGAGTATCTTACATTGCATTAAACTGTTTGCAACATTGTGTTGCTGCTGCTACATAATGTTCCTGAACGCAATTGTGCAACAGGAGATTAACGTGCTAATGATTAGGTATTTCCCAATCATCGATTCAATCATTCTATTTCTATTTAAGGAGATATTCCATAGTTATTAATGTTGTTTAAGTCGCCTGCTTCATATTAATTTATGTCTAGGTAAGCGTTATAGCAAGAAGACACAGCTGTAACAGAAAAATTAATCATGTGTCTAATTAATTAACCTACACTCGAGGTCGATTGTGCTGGCACTGAATAAACAGTAAAACCACTGACCATACGTATTTACTTCAACATACAGTGTAAATGGAATGTTACTCAAACATGATTATTTCAGTTTATTTTTGCTTTTTTGGTCTTGCCTATCTGGCAACGACTTCGATGGAGACGTTAATGGCTGTGGAAAGCCTAGGCGACAGTTTAAGAAGTCTGTGCCCGGGAGTGGATATTTGTGGCATTTCGTTTCTAGACGAGACTAACGTATCAACAAATATAGGAATTTATAAATCATGCTGCAAAGGTCGAACTTGAATATAAAATTATGTGTTTTTGTTTACAGGTTACATTTTATTAAATAAGCCTTTTCGCGAGAAAACCAACATAGTGGACTCTGCGTGAAGTATCGACCCGGATCAGACTGACCATGTCGCGCAGGCTAACCCCCTGACAGACACTCTTTGCCTCTTCTGTTGCAGGAATCGTTACTCTATACCTCGCTTCTCCTAAGACGGAATGTGTGGGCCCGGATTAGCCTGCGCGGATTATGCAGGATGATCTGGGTCGATACATTGACAGAGTCCAAGACGTTTTTTTTTTCGCGGGACGGCTCAATATAAGTTAAGAAGCTTAAAAAGAAACCAGACCTTTAACCCTTTCCAACATACAGCAAACCGGCAGCAGACGACTTTGAAAGCATGTTCGCAAACACCTAGAAAATATCTATAAATGAAGGTACAATAACTGAAACAAATTGAAAACATTTTGGCAAATGGAGAAATTTGTGGTTATGAGCAATTTCTTATTAAGCCAACATGTTTACAAAAGTGGTCTGCTGCAGAAGCGTCAGGAAGCGTCTATATGATGGAATGGGTTAATACCTCCTGATTAGCAAAGATCCGACAGTTCGGTCTGACTTACTTGTGGGATGTTTTGCAAACAAAGGTACTGTTATCTGAATTGATGTACTTTTTTCTCCGAACTGTAAGTCAAAACATTTTGCTAGAATACGAAACCGATCTCGTCCACTAAAACTCAATCAAAAATCAATCTTTACCATGTCCTCCTTACTGATCAATCTTTACCATGTCCTCCTTACCGACACAACTTGACGCATCTGCTTCAGACGACGTTTGAAATCTTTATTCGATATTTGTACTTGTCTTGATGAAGTTTTTGTTTTTTCTAAATATGTAAGTGAAGGGTTTCTTAATTTTTACCCCTGGACGGTTTCGAAATCTTCCGCGGCATATTGATTGTGTGTTGAAATTGGTCGATTTCTAAAACGGGGTTCATTCAGAGTTATCTGACAGAAAGGTAAGAAGGATGTTGTTGGCCAACTTCATCTATCAAAATACAGTTTTTTAACTAACACACGCCAGACTACTCGGTATGTGAGGTGAATCTGAACACACTGAACATGTCGGACGTCGTTTATAGCAAGAACGGGGGAGTTTATCATGTTGTTTGATGCGACTAGAAATAGTCCCTCACTTTAACATTGGATAACATCCGAAACAGCCAGCATAAAGTACATTCATTACATGATTTTAAAATGCGAAATATGTCTGTACATGTTGTAAATGACGTCAATGATTCTGAGTGTTGTCCGATTCCTAAAATATTATTCGTAAACACAGAAAAGTCATATATTCCCGATTGAAGAAATATACTTATTTAAAATCCTGATTATGAGAAGATGTATTTCAATGTGAGCAAACACGTATCGTTTCTGTTCATAGCCTGTTCCTGTACTGTTGATTGCTCGATCGGCACGTGCTGTTTTAACAACACAGACGTCGATGTAATTGATTTGTTTCCGAATACAAGAAGTCAGTCAACCAGGGACCAACCAGCTAACAGCAACAGGACATTTATGTCCGCAGGATTTCCTAAGGATGATCAAGGTGCAACAAGAAGTACAAAAATAACAAATATCGGAGATGTGTCAATGACAGAAACGGAATTCAAACCAAATGAAATATCTAAAGTGTGTACTGATCCGATAGTGTATGGGCCCAATTTCGATCAGAGGCATGTTTATCTTCAAGCTTACTACATAGTTATGAACCCTCCTGCTGCCGGTTGCAAATATCCAGTTCAAGATGGTAACAACGCATGTGTACCTGTTGATCCGTACGCATGGGGAAACTCTTTACTTCCGGTGTTTTCGGCGAATACAAACCTCATTTATGTAAACCCGGATTGTGCGAAATGCCACGGCATAGCTGAAAACGAATTTGAGTTATGGCGTGGACAGTTTGTGGATTTTCACAAAGCAACGGCTGCATCCTGGAAAGACGACGACGTCTACCGTAACATTGAGATCATGTTATCTCAGAAGAGACTCCCATCCTTTACCGCGATAATTTTCTCTCCGCCGCGAGATCACATACACATGCTAGAAAGTGAAAAATGTTATTTTGAATTGCTCTCGGTATGCCATAACGATTTTGAATTCCCATCGTTTATAAGCATGACAATGGTAGAGAACCAACACCTTGCGTTCACGGACCACGGTCGCCATTTAAAATGAAACGGCAATGGCGTACTCACTTACCATAATGTATAGTGTTACATTTGTGCTAACGGCAATTTGGAAACGCTTTTGTGTCCTGCAAACGACAAAGAGTCTGGTGCAGCAGGTGACCAGGCTCTGACGGCATTACTAGACAAAGCATTCATTGGAGAGTTGGTAAGGAATGAAGATGCTATCGGTTTCAAAGAACACATGGCTTGCAGACAAAACGAGGCGGTAAATGTATAACAGCAGATATCTACACTTTGAAATAGGCCAAACGTATATAAAAAATTTTATTTAAGATTAAAGTTCTTTTATAAAATGTGTAAACCTAAAAGATATTATGTTACTTTCTTTTGTACCATTTAATTAATGTTCTTAGATTCTTTTTAAAGAAGCATTTAAATTACTTTAAATTGCTTCAACATAGGAAACGAACGAGCAGATCAAAACGTAAAATGTGATATCAACTAAGGCATATTCAGTTCATGGTTGATATACACAAATATACATGCAAAAAATGTTTAGATCTTAAATTATAGTAATAGTAGAAGAGTGTCCGCCTCCGGTGTGGGAGTTCACGGGTTTGATCCCCGGCGGTTCATTACAAAGACTTTAAGAATGGTAGTAATAGCTTTTCCCTCCCAGTCGCTCAGTGTTATAGGATTAAAAGTACGACTGACTTGCTGACGTCAAGATAGAAGGACCAGTAGAACTATTGATTTTTCATGGAATGTAACTGAAAAGAAAAATTATTGATATCGACGTCAATATGATACAACTAAACAAACAAAATCAAATAATTGAGCCGTCCCGCCAGAAAACCAACGTAATGGCTTTTATTTAATGAATCGACAAAGTTCAGCCTGCGCAGTCCTCGCCAACTGATACGGGCCGACACATTCCGTCTCAGGGGGATAGAGGTATAAAGTAATGATTCCCGAAACAGAAAATCCACAGGTGGGGAAAAATGTCCGTACGGGTAAGACTGCGCGGCATGTTTAGGCTTATCCACGTCGATACTTATCACAGAGTCTACATAAATGGCTTTCTCGCGTGAAGGCTTAAATATGTATGCATATAGGAAGTACTAAACTGGATATATTCGAACTATGGCCTTCTGAAAGAATTCATTTCATTTCTCAGGAATCGACGGGCACGGATTGTCGACCGTTGATGTGCCCGAATACACATGATAAGCGTAGAGATGGCTCCTGTCGTATTTACTGCGAACAGGGTGTGGTATACAGTACATTGTCGCGTACCAAATGGTGGCCAACAAGCCGATACCCAAGGGTAATCTGTCCAGCAATATGTTCAAGGAATCCTTGGTGAAAATATGTCCTTCTGGTTTTGCAAATCTGAATGGTAAAGGCGCCAATGACAGGGACCTGAATGGTTAAGGCGCTAAAGACAAGGAAACTGTTTAAGAACTCGGTGCTCTTTGTTACGGACAAGTGCCTAAGTGCATTAATACACGGTTTAGCTAAAACAGTTGAACGCCCTCTGTTAGCCAAAATTGCAGATATGAAATTTGCATTCTCCGAATAGAATGAGTTCGGCGTGGGATTTCAAGGCTACTGTTCCTGATAGTTTAGACAACAATCATAATGCCGTCTATACAATATTTCCAACATCCATCAGTTCTTTGCCCAATCTTGAGATTGTTATAACCAAAATATACCTTTGCAAAGGGATAGCCATTATTCTAGATGAATACAAACTGTTTAAGGACAAAACTGCTGCTATACTTTATAACGGTAGAACATACTTTAATAGCCATTTTCCTCTTGAAACACACGAAAACGGTTCAACGGTTGCGAGGATTAGTGTCGACGATTCAGATTTCACAAAGACCGTTTAGATACTATCAGATGTTGGAGACATGAATACATCCGATTGCCCTGTTGTGATTGGTGAGATATGTGTATAAATTAGCAAATGGGTCGAAAAAAGACCCTTCTGTTTCTGAAACCTCTAGAAACATCACTGAGTCTGAGTGATCGCTGGGTATATTCATGTATGTTGTATGTGCTTCAAAATATGTTTAGGTTAGTGTTTATTAGGAGTTGTAAGCCAGTGATTAAACTATATGGTATAAGCATTTAGAATTGCTGAAACATTTTTTTTACGAAACCCCAACATCATGATAACATGATTACAAAAGCAATTCCACCAATAAAATTGAATACTTCCGGTTCAAAGGTTGTCGAATCTTTTTGAGTTGATATATATGATTACATCCGCGTGAATCTACATGGAATGCAATAAAAACCCAAACCAGTGCTTAGTGACCTCCTCATATAGGTAAACACTTTCTAGTTATAACGGGGTTGAATTAACTTATTAGCCCCGTATTTCAAAAGGTATATTATGCCATGTTCACAATGGAGTGAATCTATTTAACATGTCATAGGAGTTCTTAAATATTATGGTAACTAAAAGCCAAACAATGCTGCTTCCAAGTGCGACAGTTCTCTGTATTGATTTCAATAATTTCAATATTGGCATTTGTGCTGATTGAGTTAGGTGAAATTCCTCACGCGGTTCCACTCATGAATAACGAATATTCGTGTTTTGCCAAGGAACAGTAAGATTAATGACATCAAAATTTTGGGTGATTCAGTATAATACTGCACCTGGTAATTGTCGTATTATATATGCTTAACAGTATACAATACCCATTTCAATACAATCGAGATACAATATATTATTTCAATCAGTGGCTGTTGTTATCACCTTATATACAGCGATTCACAGATATGACGGAGATACAAATTATACTAAAAGATATATATAACGAGAAAACTAACACTGCGCGTAATGTATCGACCCGGATCAGATTTAGGCATGCCGCCCAGGTGTTCGCCTCCTGTGAAATTCTTCCTTCGTGTACCCTTAATCTATCCCCCTGAGACGTTATGTGTTGTCCTGGATTAGCCTGATTAGCCTGATCTGGGTCGATTCAAAACGTTGACTCCATAATGGTGACTTTCTGGTGGAATGGCTCATATGTATGGGCACGAAAGGCCAATATCAGTTTAATCTAGACGTTAAACTCTTTCAATTAGACATACATTTAGATAAGAAGAAGCCGCTTTTTAGTGGTTTTCAATAAAAAAAAATACAACACAACTGAGCGTACATTTGAATTGTTATATACGATGGCTGTTCCAAAATAGCATGGACTGAATAAAAAAGTATTAAGGTAATCCAGGACGTACCGTAAAATAACTGTTCATGATGTTCGTACAGTACAGAAAGAGAAACCATTATATGTATTACTATGGAACGCCATACGTGGTGATTTTAACATTATATAATGTACACACTTAGATATTCGTTTCAATCCGGCAATACTCGGTATTGTTCGGAACATCCTAACCATCTCATCATAATGACGAAACTACCGCACGTAAAGACGAAACTACCGCATATAAAGAAAATACTACCATATACAATGCTGGAAGCACAGCATAAGGAAATCGCATGTACATCATATAATGTGAGATCTACAGTGTATATAAACGAAAGTAGATATATAATGAGATTTGCACTGCATATAAGGAAAAAAGCCACACATAAAGGACACAGTGACTACCACATCTATTTAAGTTTGCACATTATATAATGTTAAAAGCACCACGTATAACGTTTTATCTACCACACACAATAACAAATATACTGCATATATTGGTCTATGTACCGCACACAAATTCGAATGCACTGCATATAAAGACAGTACCACCACATATAAGAAAACGGGTCATCATAAGACGGTCATGGCGTTCCATATATTACCACACGGCACGTTACCGGCGAAACCTAAATATAAACCTCGTATACAGGCGTGTTTGCAAAATACAACGATATTCAAGATATTGAAAAAAAGAAAAACCTTTATAGGACTACTTATATGAATTCTACGCCATAGGGTCGATAAAACAGCACAAACATACACTTAAAGTAACATTTGAATCGTTGTTAGTTTCACACACAAATGTGATGTCCTAACACTTATTTAACATACGTATAGTTATAATTCTGAATTGAATTTTGACAAGTAATCTACAGATGTCTTAACACGACATAGTCATTTACACAGGAGCCGTCTCACGGGAAAACCAACAAAGTGGTATCTGCGTAATGTATCGACCAGATCAGCCTGTGCGGTCCGCGAAGGCTAATCCGGCCCGACAATTTGTGTCTAAGGGGAAAAAAGTCTAGAGTAATGATTCATGAAACTGAACACCCACAGGGGGCGAACAGTTTTTGTCCGAGTTAGCCTGCGCAGCATGATTAGACTGATACCGGTCGATACTTTACACATAGTCCACAATGATGGTTTGTTCATGACGCAGCATGATTAGACTGATACCGGTGGATACTTTACACAGAATCCACAATGATGGTTTTTTCATGACGCCTGAAATCAGTATGTACCATCCGACCTTTCAATGACAATCGGGACTCTTCAATGACAATCGGGACTCTTCACTGACAATCGGGACTCTTGGGACTCTTCAATGACAATCGGGACTCTTCAATGACAATCGGGACTCTTCAATGACAATCGGGACTCTTCACTGACAATCGGGACTCTTCAATGACAATCCGGACTCTTCAATGACAATCGGGACTCTTCAATGACAATCGGGACTCTTCAATGACAATCGGGACTCTTGGGACTCTTCAATGACAATCGGGACTCTTCAGTGACAATCGGGACTCTTCAACTAATGACGTAATATTAATTACAGCTAATTAACCTTTTCCCATATACAGTATATCTGCAGCAGACGATTTTGTATACGAAGGTATAATTACTGAACAAAATTGAAAACATTGCGCTAAAAGGAAAAATTGCTTGTTTTGAACAATTTCTCCTTTTGTCGCGATGTTTTCATAAGTGGGAAATGGAGGTTAAGGGAAGTTGAAGTCCTTTCAATGTGTGTGCATATAACCGTAAGTCTTTACATTAGAAGAACAGATATTTCTTTGCAGAAAGTAGGTCGCTGTACATTTATAATTTAACATAAGAGTCACTTTGGGAAATCGACCAGTGTAGACCAAGATCACCCGGCGCATCAATGATTGAAGAGTCCTATTCATCATTTAGTCAAGCATGCCAGGCGAATCGTCAACCATGTAGGGTGACATTATATCCTTCTTTGATTTTGTTTACCCTCGTTTATATTACCCCTTTCTCATGTTTGAATAAATCTGCAGCCGACGACTTTTGCCACAATGGTTTTGACAAATATCTGCTGCATAGGTGTCAAAACGTGTCTGTATATAGAAAAAGGGTTACGATCAGAAATATTTCCAAGATCGATGTTATTGACAGGTACATACATGTGAAGTCACTCTGTAAAACATATAATCGTTGATGTAGTGGTAGATTGTTTGACAATCAGGAGCGGGCGTCGGCGGGTTCGATGATCGACAGGGTCATACCTTTAAACAATGGTAGTAATGGATTTGCGTCCTTGGCGATCCGGATTGTGGAGTCATCATTTCGATTGACACTGGTGATAGGATAAAGGGATCAATAGAACTGGCAACCTATCAAGGTAACGCCGTTAATTAAGTGAGAAAATTGTTGAAAGCGGTGTAAACCACAAAACAAACACAAGTTTCCTTAACGAATACACGCTATGGTTTAAGTTCGAGTGTCCAACGTCTAGCACAGACATGAGTTAGTTCCGTGATATACTAATTATGTGCTAAACATATTCAAGGAAACGTTTCTATTTTATCTAATCGTGTCTAAATCTAGTACACTAATACTTAATAGTTTAAAGCCTCGACGCTGTAAATAAAGCCCTTTGACATTGGCAACAGTATATATGCTGATTAACCCATTGATTACGGGCAGCCCAATCCTCATCAAAACTGTTCGGCATCAAGGCAGTATACCATAAGACATCTTCCTGTAGAGTGGGAATGATCTGGAGTCTAGAAACGTTTTAGCTATCTTGAACTACTAACGGTTCATATAACCAAGGTTCCACTCTCCTGTGTCGCCGTTCATTACTTATACATGTAGGCACCCTGACAAACGTTCATCGTATAGTACGTGTAAGATAAAGAAAGTGAATGGATTGCAATTGTTTTCGTGTAAAATTCAGTCTTCACCATTTTGAGTATACTTGAACACATCTGGATTTAAAAAATATTCTACAAATAAATTACAAATAATTTAATTTTTAACGGATTTAACGAATAAAACAACCAAAGTTGTCTTATGCATTCACACTAGAGAGCAACACTATAACTGCTTGAGACATGTGGATGTTAAATACAAGACACATATACTTACTAATGATGGTTCTTTATTTAACCCATTCCCTCATACAGACGATTTCTGAAGCCTCTGCAGCAGACACCTTTTTGAAAACA
>JAUELF010145726.1:0-15005 GCA_031471495.1 Clinocardium nuttallii | reverse complement strand
ACACAGTGACAAAAGCAGAAATTGCATAAAACGTGCAATTTCTCCTTTTGCCACAATGTTTTCCACTTTTAGGCATAGGTTATTTATTCAATTATAGAGATTTTTTATGTTTTGACAAAATATGTTCAAAGTCGTCTGCTGCAGAATCGTCGTATGAGGGAAATGGTTAAATGGTCAAAATAAATTAGCTCTGGACTACGAAAGCAAACAAAAATGCATTTGCAACCGGGTGTATCTAGTTCTACACTGTTCGCAATTTAGTCACACTCGGTGCTAACAGACAAACGTGTCCATACGGATCAGATCACATTAGTACACAGGCAGATTTCACATACGCTTTCCATAAACACGCTAAGGTTATTTATCTTAAGCATGGATCAAATGTTTCCCACATATAGCAGAACAGGCGATTTAGAAAACACAAGGTCAAAGCTAAGAAAAATCCTTTGATTAAAGTTTATTTATTAATTAGCATTAAAAACATTGTGGCTAAAATGAGAAATTGCTAATTACGAGCAATTCCTCCTTTTACCTTAATATTTGCAAAAATAGTCTTCTTTAATTAAGAAGAGTGATATTATACAATTATGGACTTTTCAACTGTGCGATATGATGTGATTTGCACCAGAAAAAATAATATTGACCGAGGCGATAGTTTGGGAAAGGGTTAAGATATATGTCCAGCTAGCTCCTGGTGTCCATGTGCTTTGACGTTATCAAGCTATATTTCTATTTCAAGTCACACTAAATGACCTTTCACGTAAAAATATTTAAAAAACAGACAAATATATCCCCTCGGGGGTCTAGTGGTAGAGTGTCCGAATCGGCTGTGGGAGGTCGCGGATTCGATACCCGGCAAACCAAATACTTAAAATATTGTATAATGGCTTCCCTCATTTACTCTCAGGGTTGCAGGGTGGGCATAATGACTGACTGGTGTCAGTATAAATGGAGTAGTAGTACTGGTAACTTAATAAGGAATCGTCGTGATATAACTGAAAAAGTGTTTAAAGCGGTGTAAAACACATCAACAATCAATTGTCGACTATGATAGAGATAATGCGATAAAAGTTTGAAACATTGGCACAGTGCTATTTAAAATATCGCGTTCTGTTTCCGTATGTTCAAGACTATAATACATGTATAAGATTTTTTAATAAAATGAGGCAAAGTGAAAGTCAAATATCAATGTGTGTCATCGACTATCAAAGGCAAACATGGGCTAATTGTTTATGTTGAACAGTTGCTTTGAAAGACTGTTGTGTGGAGTACTGGTGTTAGTAAATAAGGAACCACATGCGCAGGTGAAATGGCCGCCGTAAAATGACTGAAAAAATGTTGAAACTGCATTAAACCCTAATCAATTAATTGTAAAGGAAACTAAATCGTCACGTGGTGCTTTTAGATGGTAGCCGTCGAAACAAATAACGGAACAGTTCACATGTATTTACTTCTATAAAAGAAACCACCATTTAAAGCAGAATGATATAAACTAAACACAATCACATAACTTGTTTCAGTGTATTATCGAAACGTTACTATATCATTGAATTTAAAACATTGTAATAAATGAGAAATTGCTCATTTTAATTTTTTAAAAGAAATCTTCTTTTGTCATAATGTTTTCAAATGTTGCTTCATATGTGTCCAGATGCCTCTATACATGAGAGTGTTTACTAATAGACATTACAATGTAAGTGTCAAACTATATATCATCATCGAGTATTACCAATGCATTCGTACTTCTCCTCGGACGTGAGAGTGTTTACTAATAAATATTATAATGTAAGTGTCCATCATCATCAAGTACTAGTATTACCTATGCCTTCATACTTCTCCTCGGACGTGAGCCAGTGCAACGTAAAACGCCGTGTCTGTTTTATTTCTGGTACGCCTGCCTTGGACACCGGTTCCCGGACGTTTCTGTGTCTCAGGAACCAGCATAACACTGTTGTCATCTCCGCCTTTTAGTTCCTTTAACGGGACAACCTTATCAGTAGAAACCACCTTCATCCCGACGATGTCTACAGGCGACTTCCTGGTATCAAAGGTCTTGACAACCGGTGCTTCCGTTAAAGGTATTTCTGGTATTTCCTGGATTTTCCCATCGACCTTCACGAAGGATTGTTGTGGTGATTGACTTTTACGTGCTTTCCATTTAGATTGCTTTTTAGGCGGCGTCTTTACCGGTGAGGACAACTCTAGTTTTGGCACAACGGCTTTAGTTTCTGCAGGTATGATTCGTGGAGGCTCTTCCTGGATTGTTGGCTGGGGTTCTTCAGGAATTAATGTTGACGGGGTCTCACGCATGCTGTCAGTCCCGTGCGAGTTGGAATCCATAATGACGTTAGAGGCACTGATAATCGACTCAGCCGGAACCTTTGTTGGACTGGTAACCAGAGGCATCACTTCCGGGTGTGTTGGAAATACACCTCTACCCTCTGGCTCTTCGAAGAACTCGGTTTTCTCCGTTAGTACTGCAAGCGGGGATTCTCTACCTTGTACATCACTGATCAGTAGGTAGTTGCAGATGTTTTTCTCCCTTCTTTGCTCTGATGTGACGTTACCCCTAACGTTCCTGGAGAACATCTTCAATGTGTATTCTCCGAACGGAGGACACTCTACGTAGAATGTCATAATGTTTAAATCAACATCAAACTTGTCACTGACAGAACTGACGTTATAGTCGTTGTCGTAGGTGGAAGCCATCTTGAAATAGAATTTCATGTTCTGCACTGCATTCGTGTCGACAATCTTGAATCGTATTTTCGTCTGCACGTTCTTCGCGACGATAATACCACTTGTGTAGTTAAACGGCGCAAGTCCGATTTTGACAATTTCCTTTCCGGGACCCCATCCGATAGGGTCCATCTTTGGGAAACCCCTGTCAGCATAGTTTTCAACGATAACTTTGTATATAGCGACCCAATCGTACTCTTTAAAAACGGAATTTCTTAGATTACTTTTGCCCACGATTTCCATGCGATATATACCTCTCTCGGGAAACCGCACTCGTATTGATATCGAGCTTTCAGTGGGACGATGAACAAAGATCGGCACACTTGAATTTGATCCTTTCGTGAGGTAACGTTTGGTTTCCGGTCTGTCGAAATGTGAAATATAACAGTTGAATGTGTATTCAGGGCTCTGTTTAGGCTGGAGACCAAACATGACGTCTACTTCTCCATCTGGTGATTGTATTTCACAGAGCGGGTGGGAAAGTATCTGCATCCCCAGCTCAAAGTACCTGTTTTTCAGACAAGCTGTCTCTTCGAATGATTCAAGATGGCGCGGTGAGTCTAAGAGCTGCCAACGAGGGCTCTCAGAAAAATGTGTGTATATAAGATCTTTCGGGTCTGCGAGAAAGAAACTCTCGTCACATAGGAACCTGCCACGCCCGTCCCCTGGGTCTTTCTTATCACACGCACCCCAGAGTGAGTCGACCAGTCGCCAAGTACCATTGAGACACACGGCGTTCCATTCACCGTAATGTTTGTCCATGTCAACCCTATCGCCAATTTGATAATGGACACCTTTGGTAGCCCCGTGAATAATCACACAATAAAGACCGGCGTACCTGTTGAATACAAAACTTTATGGCTATTATTATATAATATACAGGGACATAAATGTAGAACTTTAATCAAGACTTTGCATTGGTAGAGTGTCGACCTCTCGTACCATGATTCCCGTGAATTCCGAAATGAGCTGGTTCTCCACACAAACGGCGCGAGTAACTATTCAGTCTACAGGAAGAGGACATCGAACGTGATTAATATAAGCTGAAATATTATTTTGCATTCGATGTAAAATAACTAAGTTTAAACGTAGGCTTTCTATAACCAAAGCCGCCAAAGCGCGATGAACGAACGGTCGGTGTACGGACGTATGCTTCGTAACTGACGCCATCTCTAACAGGAGGGTGACACACTAATTGAAGCATGTCCATCCGTTAGGATCAAAGAAAACCGATTGATTGTATAATTTAATATGAAATAAACAAGAATTTGATAACAGTCATTATCAATCGTATCTATTTAACATCGATTGCGGAACAACCTTACAATTTATGATAATCACTCTCGGTGTCTGGTTCCTGGAGACTTAGCGAGTACTCGCGCCTTTTATGTAGAACAAACCCACTTGCAAGGAAATTCAATAGTTGAACGATAGACCGCTACCACATCACCATTTGTCTTCCAAGAATTTGCTCTTATCTAGATGGCCACACCTAATATATATAAAGATTGTCCTAATACACTGAGTGTTTCGTGAGTGTTGGACCGAAGCTGCCCTTGGGCAACGTATATTTCCTAACCTAGTACTGATTTGTTTACTGTCGTAATGATATAACTGATATAACGGCTTCAAACGCCAATAAAACAAATGATTCGGCTAGCACATGTCACAGTGCTCAGTCTGTAAGGCTATTCTGAATATGATCGAATGGGTATATGCATACCATTACACTAATCCGTTTGCATACACTTCCTCTTTGAAAGGAGTGTCTCTGTCTTGATTTGCTTTACATAACGATTATACATGTCAACATATTGAGCGGCTATATATCATTGGACCAAATATGGCGTTAATGTTATATTATGAAAATTACACAAATTGCTTGCACGTACCTGCAAAGAGTGCTAAACACTTTCGAGTATCTTTGCCTCTTGGTTCGCAATAACCACAAGTGATATAGGGCTGACTGTGAGTCCTTGGGTTCATGTTCGAGACTCTGCATGCGATGTATAGGCTGGTTGGTTAACCAGCGAAAAATGACCCTTACTTTGGACATCTCGTCTTCATAACCTTGGATAAGGTACTCTACTAAAGCCCCGACAGGTTTACTAAGGACTGACATCGGTACCTGCAATACAATGTATAAGAGTCGTGTTCTAGTTCTTGTTCCAATGCACGATGTAATGTGATAATTCTTTCAAGATTCTGTGACAGTTTAACAGTCAGTGTTTATTCATATTAGACTGCTCGAATATGCAGGCAGGTATTGATCAACACTTTTCGTGCACGGTTCAATCAATTCTTTCATTTTATGTGATCTAAACGGACCAAATGTTCTGCACTTAATAAATATTTGTTTGTTTGTATATATGTATGTCTACATGTTTAACTTTCAATTTATTGCAACTTCATTCCATTTGATATTTGATATTATACATAGCTCGTAATTAGAATTGCCATCTAATGTTAGTCCTGATATTTCAAAAAATTCTCAAAAAGGTATTCTCTGTTAGCAAATATTACTTAAATAAACAGTTTATGCTATTCGTTAAACAAACGAATAATCCTAACGTGTTATATATCAAATAGCATATTGCACTTTTAAAATGCAATCTTGGCGCACAAGATCTGTTAACTAATCTAATTAAAAACAGTGCATACCCGTATCGCCTTGTCATCGACTAACATGTATTCGGATATATCTAGTAATTCGGATTTCTTCGTATTCGGGGGTCGGGGAGGTGGAAGGGTGTCTGGTATCTGTTTCAGGTCCTTGGTGTAGACGTCGTGATGTTCGGACAGAGGGTGCGTCTTCGACGGGGCCTTCGTAAACAATGCTGGGACTGTAGGCCCAGTCTTGATTTTCATTTTCTATTGAAATAATTAAGAATACCATGACAATAATTCACACTACATAGTTTATGATCAACTTGAAAACATATTGGACTGGAGCAAACGCCTTTAATGATCACACTGGACCGAATGAGCTTCCGTTTGTTTTCCGTATACGACAGTGGTGTGGTATTTTAAAGTTGCCGAATGTCCCTCCGAATGTGTTTCACCCCAATATATCAACGAATGCTTTGCGTTTGTTTTCCGAATGTTTTCAGTATGGTTTCAGTATGCTTTCATAATAGACAGAATACTTCCCGCATGTCGACTTCGAAAGGTTTCCTATCTGAACGTTTTCCGTATGCTTTCCGAATGGTCTCAAAACAAGACGATTCGACCTAGAATGGACCGAACTCTTTCCGCATGCTTTCCGCTCGCTTTCTGAAAACGTTCGAAGAGGGTTCATGTTCTATGTCAATTTGGGGTGTTTGGAAAGCATACGGAATCCAGCAACTCCAAATTTCCATTTTTAATGCACCAAGAACTAGACGCATGGTTCCCGAACATTTTCCGTACATGCCGTATGCTCCTAGAATGCTTCCCGAATACACATGGACTCCACATTCGGATGCACAACACATTTTTGAGCTACCGAATGCCGTTCCGTATGCATCCGTACGGAGTCGAACAGCGTGTATGCTCCTAGAACACACCGAACGGTTCCCAAATATGATCCACCCAGATTCATATTCGGAAAACAAACGGAATGGCATTCCGCCCAATGTGATCGGACTATAAATTAGAACATTCCTAATTTGGCCGATGATTTTTTGTAAAATTCGGTATTGTTCATAGGCTGCCGGATCATTTTCAACGGAAATGTCCGAAAATGTCACGAACAATGTCGATGTATTACGACTTCCGACGGAAAGTGCCGAGTCTAGTGTAAACAAAATGTCGAAGTCAAATGGAAATCGCAGAACCTGTTCTTTACACATTATATAAGACCCTTTCTGCGAAAGGATCGTGGCATGTTTCATCTGGTAATGGCAAGGGCACAGTTACACTAGAGCCTGTATCATCTGTGTTGTCAGTTTATGTTAATTTACTGTCAAACCTGTGATAAAGACCACCTTGGAATAGCGATTCCCCGTCCATAGCAACCACACTTTTAGTTTCCAAATTTATCATTTTATACATAAATGAAATTCTTTGTGAACACAGTTCGTATCGGTTTGTTCCCATGGTTGGCCCTTATACACATATTTCACTGTAATTGATTTCTCATTAGCATCTAGGGACAGAGGTCATGCTTCTGTTTTAAAACGACAGGAGTTTACTTAATAGCTCGTTTTTGTCGGTATCTTAAGAAAAATTAGTATGAAGAAAACCTCCTTAAATTATATTTTGAGACAAATAAAAGCCGCCTTATCAATACATATGGATAATGAATTAGGATATTCTCTTTGTGGTAACATATACCACGAGCCTGTGCATTGGAAAATATACAAGTTGGATTTTGTGAACAGTTAAGATTCAGATCAGCTTGTGCATCTGCACAGTCTGATATAGATACGTGTATATATTGATAAGACGAAGTAGTTGGACAAGTTGATCTGAACATATCCTCGTTTAATATATGTAACTTTTATCATGCGCTTTTTCAAATATTAATTTACTTGAAGCAAATAGTAAACTGGTAAGAAAATGTTAACATGGCATTCTGTGTTCGTTATTTTTTGTCTGTTAAAAAGGCTATTCGAATCTGTATTAAAATGGTTCTCCAGCCAAATCAAAACGTTAACACGTGCTAAGGATGCATCACACTAGTATACTCGTGATGGTGCAGTGGGTAATGTAAAATCAATCAAAGGTCGACGTTAACAATGGTAGAGTACATATCTTACTTATATTTCATCTTAAATCTATTTTACTCTTGAAAACTTTTTTAAGTCATACATTGGCATTTTTCCCGCTCTTGTTTTCTCAAGTAAGATAATTTTGTTTTATTTCTCCCTTATCTTATATATATAAGCTTCTACTATGTTTCAGATTTTATATTTATTAGTTTCCTATATCATCATAAACATGTAGAGTAGATAAAAGAAAGAGACAGGGAATCAGTATATAACCAAGATCATTGCGGAAAATCCCCGCACCTTTTCCATTGACAGTCGATATTTGATAATAATCTATATTTAGTACTACACTTCTCGAATATCAATGAGTGACAGGCATATAAATGTTTACGGATTTTAAAACTCTTTCTTTTATAGATCCAAATCGCGTTTCTTTGCATTATGACCGGAAAAGGCCAGTCAGGCGAGAAATATATACTTTATTATAACAACGTCGGAAATGGAGCTTGAGTTTTTACGAGAAACTATCATTCAACATCTGTAAATACAACCTGAATGTGTTTTAAACTGATAATGCTTTTTGTAATGTTCCTTATCAACTTTTATTTGAATTACCCAAACATGAAAATAAAACAGAGGAGGTCAGCCAAGCGTGAAATGGCAACTCGTATTATAACCTACTTGGAAGAGAGGCGCATTGCAACAACTTTAGATACGCAATGTGTTTGTTTTTTTTAATTTTCAGAATGACTATAATGCTTTCGACGATGTAACCCTCATTCTCATTTAGTCATAGACATTTTGTGTCGCTTTTCGTTATTTATATGATTAAAGCTTTCGAGTGAAGATGAGGAATCTGTTGAGTGGCTGAGTGGTTAGCTTCGGGGATTTGGAACCGGGCGCCCCGGGTTCGATCCCACGTCGCGGCGATCAAATATACACCTACAATTACACCTTTGCCGTACGTTTTAGGACTAACAGGCGAAACTTAGTCACGACAGAAAGTGCTAAGCTAACTTTCAATTGTTCTTCTTCTTTGTTTGCATTGTTTATCCCTCGCACTCGGTTATTTATAAATTTGAGCAGCTATCGTTTTCTGAATGTTTTATGATTATTCTATTAGAAGACGGACAATTATTGCGCAGATTATTTTACTATTCTATTATTACCCTATTATTGGTACAATCAAATTTAAAACTGTTCCTATTGCTAGCTTTTTTTTATTGTAACATTCTCAAATCGTTTGAATATTTGACACTCTTATTTTAATAATTCTAGTGTAAAGAATACCTAAGGAGTGGTTAGGATAATCTTAAACTACAATTCAATTTGCCCGAGGTCGAAGATTATTTATTAAATTTAATATTTCAAGATATATACAACAGTGTAAAGATACAAATGGAGATTATTCTCATAATTTTACAACACATTGTGGAAATTAAACTTTTTCCGAGTAACATAATATTAAATATTAAATATAACGGCAATTGATAGAAGATAAAAGTACAAAATCAGTGAAAAGACTTTACTCATAAATAAAGCATATATAAAGGGAATAAACTGGTACCTTCTTGATACAAGACAGCGACATGGTTATCCTTCATGCTGTATCACATCATGATTAAATATCTAACACAGACTGGCTGAGTTTTTTCTTTCATTGAACAAAATGAATTTTAAATGGAATGTACGCCATATTGTTTCATTTTATTATGGATATAAAACTATTTTAACTATGAATAGCGGAAACCCTTGACTCAAAAGCTTTACACAATTTGCAATTATATTTATTGGCTTAAATCGTTCCCGAACAAATTACTTTTATTTGACCGATTTTATTTAATTATAAAACAATCGAATATTTAATTCCAGGTAATTTATGTGTTTACATTATAAGACAAGTATATGATATAGACCTAATGCATTGTTTTGTTTACACTGTGGGCACAGTTTCGAAGGTAGATCGTTGAAATAAGCGGTAATGAATAAAAGAGCGTTTGTTCATTGTTTCGAGACAGTGACTTTCAATTCTACTGTTCTACAATGCTTTAAATTTTAACCCTTACCACATACAACAGATCTACTGCAAGAGTTTTAAAGTATTTCAACTCTATGCAATAAATATACATTTATTTATGAATAATAATTTTAATAATAATGTATATCAAACGGTTGTCTCGATGTTTTCAATGTTTTCTGTCTTCTACTTAATACGATTTAATATACTTTTAATATACTTTAATATATGAACAGTTTTCATACGTGTGCCTATATAGATTAAATGTCGTCTGCTGTAGAGTTGTACATGTGGGCGGGCAAGAGGGTTGACAACACGTTCTTTGTATTTCCGTAACACCTGTGGTGTATTTATACTGGCCGAACACACCAAGTCCTCGACGAGACATAGTTTAAAGCTGCAATTTGATTGGCGGATTATAATTATAATTAACCTCTTCTCACCTACATGTTTGCGCAATTTCAGGCAATATTTACATCATATGACAATTGAAAATACGTTGTGGCAAAGAGAGAGGGAAAGAGAGAGAGAGAGAGAGAGAGATATATATAGAGAGAGAGAGAGAGAGAGAGAGAGAGAGAGAGAGAGAGAGAGAGAGAGATAGAGAGAGAGAGATGATAAATTGAACAATCAATTTGTTTGTTATTATGGTCAGATAACACAATGTTGATTTGCGATAACTCGACCCACTTTCAAATAAGCAGATATATAACATGATAATACCTCGCCACACGAAACTCGATCTACAGGACATATCAACAGGTGAAGATCGTTATCACCCCTGACATCCCCTCATTCTCAACAAAAGGACTTCCTGCGTATCGTATAAGCGTTCTGGAATATTGTAGGGAATTGAACATTCGTCTAAATAACCCAAAACCTATTATGCAAGTTTTCAATATTGTTGGGAAATCTAAATTCGTCTAAATAACCCAAAACCTATTATGCAAGTATTCAATTGATTAGTAAATATGATTAACCCACAAACGTGTAAAAAGTCTGACATCGCATGGGGTGACTAATCTGGTTAACATGGTTTATATATATCGTTTTGTTATCAGATATGAATGATTTTTTGAATTTCTTGTTTCCGAACTCCTCTCCTCTTTATACAGCCAAACCTTGGAATAGTGATTCCCTGTCAATAGAACCCACACTTTTAGTTTCCCAATTTCTCATTTTCTGCATAAATGACCCTGCAATTAAAGACCACCTGTGCATAAAGACCATATTGTTGTGTTCCATTGGGTGAGCTTTACACACAGGTATCACTGTACATGTCACTACATGCGGTTACAACTTGCTCTCCCCATCTCTCCCGGCTCTTCCTTGCTTATCCAATAGTCTTAAAGTTCTTCCTGCTTGTTTTACTTCCCTCTTCCTTCCTCGTCATGTTACCTTCGCAGTTTCCATTTTGTGTTTTCCAATTGGTTTTCACCTGAAGAAATTGTTTTGGCTACTTCATTGTTTGTTTAACATGCCAAAACTATTTCTGCCTCCTTTTGATTTATTTCCTTATGATGTTCGTGACTGCATATAACTATATAACTTTTTATTATCTCCAATATACAAGATTACAAAAAACCCATTATGACAGTATAAATGAAACTGAATGGAACTGAATGATGATACAGCTTGCCTAAGACTGATAAACCGTCCGACGAAAATCCAACATTCTGGACTCTGCGTAATGTATCGAACCGGATCAGCCTAACCATGCCGCGCAGGCTAACCCGGACAAACATTTTCACCTTCTGTATATTTTCTGTTTCAGGAATCATTACTCTTTACCTCTGTACTTCTGGGACGGAATGTGTCGGTCCGGATTAGCATGCGCGGATTGTGCAGGCTAATGTGGATCGATAAATTGCGCAGAGTCCGTTATGTTGGTTTTCTCGTAATTTGGCTCATTCACATGTGCAGCACACCTAACCTGTTGTAATCGAAGTTGCTCCTCCCTGGCCCCACACTGCCACAGTGATGAGGACCGCTAGACATCTATCTTGCAATCGCAATGAAGCTCCATATAATGTTACTGATTTGACATTGCTAAAATATAAATGCTAACTTTATTATTTCGAATTATTGATCTAGTGATCCCCCGACTTAAACGAAACCAACATAATGACATTTGCGAACGGTGTATAACCAGATCCAATTTCGCAATCGGACTTCTTGATCATGATTTATACTATTCGCCATAAATTCCTAGACCGATTCGAAAATGTACTTAAGATAGTATCCATTTAATTGTCTTGCATGAATTTGCTTGTAAAATAATTACCTTAATACTGGTTTATCTGTAGCACTGTACATATATTTTAATTAAACAGATATATCCCTAAGATAAGGATATCTCTCTATCTTACGTATATATATTTATCTAGTTTAGAGGGATATCTCCCTATCTTACGTATATATATTTATCTAGTTTAGAGGGATATCTCCCTACCTTACGTATATATATTTATCTAGTTTAGAGGGATATCTCCCTACCTTACGTATATATATTTATCTAGTTTAGAGAGATATCTCTCTATCTTGAAGAGATATATCTCCAGCAAAGAGATATCTCTCTAGTTTACAGAAATATTTCTCTATTTCAGTGAGATGCCTCTTAATTTTACAGAGCTATCTATTATTTGAAGATAGCATGCTCCTTAAAAGATATATCTTTTCTCTGAGACAGATGTCTCTCAAACGTAGTAATATATCTTACTTACATAGAGAGATATCTCTCTAGTTTACTAAAATGTTTCTCTATGTAAGAGATGTATCTCTCAATCATAGAGAGGTTTATATATAACGTAGAAACATATCTTACTAACATAGAAAGATATCTTCTTAATCACGTAAACAAGATATATCTCAATCATATAGAGATATCTATCTAACGTAGAAATATATCTTACTAACATAGAAATATATATCTTACTAACATAGATAGGACGATAGGCGGTTTGAAGCCGCTAAGAAATAGCCTGATCAAACTGAGAAACCACATATGAGCCGTCCCGTGAGAAACCCCCCCATTATGGTCTCTGAGTAATGTATTGACCCAGATCAGCCTGCACATTCCGTCTCAGGAGGATAAAGGTAAAGAGTAATGATTCATGAAACAGAAAATACACAGGAGGCAAACAGTGTCTGTACGGGTAAGACTGCGAGGCAGGCTTAGGCTGATCCGGGTCGATACTTTACGCAGAGTCCACAGTTGTGGTTTTCTCGCGAGCGGACTCAATTTAATTTTGATTGACACAGGTCAAATTTATAATCGTTTGCTTTTGTTTTCGCAGAGTACAGTTCAGATATTCATAACAAGTTGAAATCATACTTTTGCATTTTCTTATCTCTTTAAGAAATGGAAAGTCTGCCATGCTTGTTGCATTGTTTATTATTTGAAAAGAAATTACAATTTCAGCGTCATCTTGTGACATACAACGTATTGGCGAAATATGAACTATCTCAGTAAATAGAAATATAAAAGTTGAAAACATTGCGGCAAAAGGATTTCAAAAGTCGTCTACTATAAATGCGTCAACATGTCCCGGCATGAGGTAAATGTTGAAATTTGAGTGTAGCAGGTTACGTATTATCTTAACCGAAAGTGATTTTATTTCATTTATAAATGCAAATTCTCCATTCAAAAGACGTCTACTACATACGCGGCAAAACGTGTATGTATGAGGATAGTATTGTAGATCAGGTAACGAATTATTTAGATTAACCGAAAGTGATATTTTCAGAATGTCGCTTACAACAGAAAGAGACAGGGTGAACGGGAAAGTAAAGAGTCATTTGTTCATTAAATGAGCGAATGAGATGGCTGCTATTTATGCATTAATATCGGTTATTTCAGTTTGTGTACATGTTTCTATGTGTTATGTCACAAAAAAAGGAGGAACACACCTGACTATTTTTCTGTTCCCATTATAGAAACTTTTTACTTTGTTGACGTGTTTTCACCTGTATACATGTACATAGTGAAGTTTGCCGGAATATGCTCAACTGATTTCATTAATTAGATTTTTCCTTTATGGATATTATATTAAAGTGGTCTCCTGCAGACTTGTCTTATGCGGGAAAGGTTAAAAAGTGTCCAACTCTCTCATACACAGAAACAAACGCTACATGTATGCATATTCATATTTAACTCTCACATACACAGAAACAAACGCTACATGTATGCATATTCATATTTAACTACACAGAAACAAACGCTACATGTATGCATATTCATATTTAACTCTCACATGTTGCTCATAGGTCCAGTTACATGGAAATATATACGAGCCCTGCTCAAGGAATTCTAACCGTAGCGTACTCATAGCTTAGGTAAATGATGATCTTTACATGTACATCCATGTTATATGACCTAAGTCCACACTCATGATAATAGGTTTCTCGAAACATTCCTTTACATAATCAGAATAACGAACTTTGGAACACTACATCAAGCTTGTCGGTAGTATCATTATAATTATTATTATTATTATTATTATCGTTATTATTATTATCTTTACAATTATCGACATCATTATTGTTATTATCTTTATTGTACCACATTAATAAAGCACTGCTTTCATTAAAAAAAGGATTTTTACTTTTCATATTAAATTTAAAACGATGTTTATTTTCCCATTTCGAAACGTGTATACAACAGGTTTACTACAGACATTTTCCTTCGTAAGTTTTAGGTTCGTCGTTCGAAATTACGGACGTTTGAGATGAAAAAAACAACAACCCGATGCTGCAGAGCTTTGAACATTTTAAAAGAAATCAGAAAAGTGTGCGTCGTAGGTTCATAGTTTTTCTATTTCTTAACCTTTCATGTACACTATTTTCGATCATTGGATACATATTGTCAGCCATTTTAGTTTACTTAAAATTGTAGAGGGACATCAGTAGTTTGCAATGTTTGCCCAAATCCAAAACGATGTGTTGTACAGTGAAACCTTTGTATAAAGACAGCCCTAGGATATACAACAATATGGTCTTTTGTCACAGGTGGTATCAACTTGCAGGATCATTGGAGCAGAAAACAAAAGAGTAATTGGTAAACTAAAAGTGCGGTTGCTACATACAGGGGCTCTTTACCAGGGTGTTCTTTAGCACAGATTTAACTGTATATGTTGAATGATGCAAATATTTGAAATAAAATATGTTTAAACTTAAATTTGCACTCTTGTTTTGTTGTACGCTACCTCCAACATCATTTACGTATGGCGTACATACTAAGCAAACCATATCTAACATGAATACCAATCAATCAAGTTCGAACAGCGATTAGACCATTTCGTTACGTTTGTGCTATCCTATGGTGTATTCAACAATTTTTGCATTGCACAAAACCCCTACTGTCAAAGTTAAGATAATTACTTTTCCTTCAAGCACACAGACATACCGTGATATGTGATGACTAGATGTATAGCACCAGACCCCCCCGACTTAACCCTTTCCATCATACGACAATTCTGCAACAGACGACTTTGAACATATTTTGTCAAAACATAGAAAATCTCCATAATTGAATGGATTACCTATGACTAAAAGTGGAA
>JAUELF010145615.1:0-15005 GCA_031471495.1 Clinocardium nuttallii | reverse complement strand
TTCCTGTGATGTTTCATGGAAATTGTTCATGTAGTTTGGGAGGAGATGATGTTTAAAGCTAAAAGTTAACGCCGGACGGACGGACAGACAGACAAAAAGTGATCAGAATAGCTCACCTTGAGCCTCGGCTCAGGTGATCTAAAAAGCCATACTAAAGGAAAGTCAAACACATAACATATATTTAACCGTGTATGTCAGGGGAAGGCTTTTTGGCTTTTAACTGGACAAATGTAAATAACAAACGCAAAAAGATACAAATAAACCATATTTATTTTTATATCATTACAAATTAATATCAGTTAACTCCTTTATATATTTATAAAAAAGCTGGGCATGAACAAAAAAGTACCACATTCAGACAACTAATAACATGCGTATCAAACGCATGTTTAACAAAGTCCCTCATATAGACGCTTTCTGACTCATCTGCAGCAGGCGGATTTTTGAAAACACTGTGACAAAAGAAGAAATTGCACAAAACATGCAATTTCTCCTTTTGCCACAATGTGTTCCACTTTTAATCATTGGTTATCCATTCAATTATAGAGATATTCTATTTGTTGACAAAATATGTACAACGTCGTCTGCAGAAGAATTGTCGTATGAGGGAAAGGGTTAACAAAGAGCAAGTAAATTATTCAAACCAGCACACTTCAAAATGTATTGAAATCTCGAATCCATAAATTCGTGTGTAATTTTTACCACTTTGAGCGATTTAACCCCAGACATATACTGTTTGCCTTTTATACCAGGTTTAGAGTTGATTGCTTTGAAACATCCCGGGACAGCATTTTTACAACTGATCCATTGAAAGTAAGAAGTTGAATTTAAAGATTGTCAGCAGAAGATCAATCGCTTAATTGAGCAATCACTCTTTCCTTCATTTTTTTCCTTCAAATACTATCAAAATGTTGAATGAGCCAGTGCGTAAGAAAAAAATACAAGTAAGCAATTATAAACAGTGTAGACTCCGATCATCTTTTCAAACTGTGATCGGAATCCACACACGTTGACAAAATCTTATTACATGCATGTGTACGTTATGTGTGAACGGTGTAGATCAGGATCTTTACTTTACACAAAAGTAAAATTGTATAATTTTACATGCACACTAATAACAAACGTATTAGAGAAATGGTTACAACACTAGTAAAGACCATCTCTTCTGATGTGAACCAGTCATATTTTCATTTTTCTCATTTCAGTTTTGTTTGAATTGTTTGCATTATCAGAAATATTATCCTCAATAAAACAAAAACAAAGGCAGATTGTATAACTATGTTTCAAGTACTGTAAATGTATCGAAATGTGTACTTATGCTCCTTCTCCCATTTTGTTTTGATTAAGTTGATATTGATTGACCCCCGATTTTTATTTTCCATGGTTTGATAATATAATCAAAGGAGAACTAGATCTATAGTTTAGTAACGAAACCCTTTGACTACTGGAACCTTTTTTTGTGAAGCCCTGTGTCATCAGTAAAGAGCCAGGTCAGCTGCCCTCTATTGACTTGACAATATATTGTTTGCTACTCGCAATTTGATCATGATATTCTTTCGAAATTAAAAGAAGGAAAGGACAAGTGTATTTAGAGAATATTCAGCATTGAAAGGGTTAAAACAGGACTAAATCATTTTAGGGAGGAAGCACACCACACATCAAAACATCAATCACGTAACATCTAAATAGATCATTTCATCAATTCCATAACAGCTTATACATATAGCATCATTCTTAGAGCCATCCACTTTAACACACAACAAAAAGAAAGAGAATAGGCAAAATGTAACAACTTCAAAATTACATAGCTTCCTGTTTTATGATTTCCAATACTTTTTGATGAAAAGTCATAAAGATTCGTCTGTGTAAACGGAAGCTAAAAACAGTTTAGATTCTAAACAAGTGAAAGCAAAGGAAGGAAAATATGGGAAATATTGACAAATGAAAGTTTAATTAATTGTAAACCTTAGACACAGAAGGAAGAAGAGCAGAGATAGTTCATGAAGAGAAAGTTCTTCTTTTCCCACACAATTTCCACAATTAAACCATGTATGTAGTAAAATAATATATAGTCAAAGTTTACCTCTTACGAAACTGGTATGTGTACATGTCCAGATTGCAAATAAAATAAAATACAAATCCTTAATGCAACAATTTTCATGTTTCAAAAAGGTTTGTTTTGAACTTAAAATGACAAGGGTGATTTCCAGCATATGTGCCAAACACTGTTCTTGGTCGTAAAAACTGTATGAACCTTGAAAATGTCAAAATATATCAAAGATTCATTGCAATGAAATAATTTCATTCATTTCTGCAATCTGAATGTATATATATATATATGTGTTTTTTATCACCAAACACTTCAATATTTAACACTGAGAAAAGAAAAAGATTTTGCGAGTCATGGGAAAAAGGAACGATTAAGCATTTTATAGAAACATTACAATTTGATGTTTGGCAATTTCAAGGTAGGTGATCACTAAACACAGCAATATTTAACACTATCCTATATACAACAAATCTGAAGGAGACAACTTTGCAAACACATGGAAAATCTCAGTGAATGAAGGATAAGTTTAAATAACAGTGTTGCAAAAGGAGAAATTGCTTATGCCATGATGATTTCATAAGTCGTCTGCTGCAGAAGAGTTAAAATGCATCTACAAGTGGGGAAGGGAAGGCATTGAGAAAATCTTACGTTTTGCATGCCAGGGTCTAACATGTATGTGTAAAAAACGGTAACAACAAATAAATAACAAATAACCCTATACAGTTTTATAGCAACAAAATGATATGTAAGTTCAAGCATTTTTTTTGTCATGGTTCCACCAACAATTAGTTGTTTCCCCCTTTTAACCCCTTTTCCACATACAGAAGCTTTCTGATGCCTCTGAAGCAGCTAACTTGTGAAAAATGTGGCAGAAGGCAAAATTGGTCTTTCATTTATAGAGGGTTTGTTTGTATATTGTTGTTTAGTTGTATTAAAAGTCATCAGCATCAGATTTATTGTATGTGGGAAAGGGTTCAACTTAACCAATGACAAGGCTTTAGATTCTTCTAAACTGAAAACCTTTGAGGGAATAAATGAATGCTTGAAACACTGTGTTGGACTAGGTATAATTGCTCTTTCCAACTCTTGAAAAATAATCTGGCACAATCACAATTAAATAATATGTTCAAATCACTCAAAATGTACAAACATACACAACAGTATATAATATGGTTTCATTTCCTATGTTCTATGCGTTCAACAAATGGAGAACAATTGTTTATTTTCAAAATAATATTTTCAGGAGTAAACACCAAAAGTTATATTTCGGGAGTGAACACCCAAAATAATATTTTCAAAGAGTGAACATTAAAACTCATATTTTTCAGGAGTGAACACACCAAATGAAATTTTCAAGAAGTGAAAACCCAAAATGGAGTGGACAGCCCAAATGATATATTTTCAGGAGTATACACCCAAATGATTCACTCAGCTGAAATGATATTTTTCATGAGATGATATTTTTTCAGGAGTGAACATCCAAAAAGATGCATTTAAGTGAGGTGGTGAAGAAAAACTTGAAATTAGCTACACTTGTTGTTCAAGAACCTGATTAAATTTTATAATCTGTCTAGCGAAACAATTCAGTTTCATTCAACCTTAAATGTTTCCAACATGCAAACACATCAGCATACAGCTTTAAAGGTGTATACACTTCTATTTTTGAAAATCTCTTGCAATAAAAACATTATTATTGAATCGAGTTGAAAACAATGATGGAACAATTTCTCCTTTTGCCACATTGTTAACTCATGTGCTGCATGTGAATCTTTAACCCGTTCCCTCATAAAGACGCTTTCTGACGGCTCTGCAGCAGACACAGATTTTTTAAAACAGTGACAAAAGAAGATATTGCACTAAATGTGCAATTTCTCCTTTTACCACAATGTTTTCCATTTTAAGTCTTAGGTTATCCATTCAATTATAGAGATTTACTATTTTTTGACAAACTATGTTCAAAGTCGTCTTAGTGTAGAATAGTGCAGAATAGTTGTATGGGGGAAAGGGATAAGTGGGGAAGTAGTTAAATGAGAGATAATTGAACTTTTACTTCGCATCTGCCCCAAAAATATGCATATAATGGTATTCATTGGTGTTTGCTCAGAAACAAATTTAGTCTAAGGAAATCTTAAAAAATAAAGACATTTTCTATAGATTTGCTGTGAATAGATTGGGTTGTCTTTCTCTTCCTTTAGAAATCAATGGGAACAAAATATATTTGACAGTTTAATGAGTGCACTGTACATAGTGATTGGTTGAGAAATAAGACGGAAATACCAGTTATAGTAGTTTGTACATGCTTTTCACAGTAACTTAATCAATAGAAAATGCTGAGTTGAAAACACAGTGCAAAATAGAAAGAGAGGGCAATGAAGGCCCTGGATCACTAACCTGAGTAATGCCAACAACATAGTCGACACAATAACTCATTGTGTGCTCAGGTAAGCTGATACTAGAGTGTTACCAAGATTTCCCTTCAATTTGGCCTAGTAACCTTGCTTTTGTCCTGACTTGACCCGTATTTGAACATGGCATATATATCATGACAACATTTCTACATTTGGCCAAATGACCTATATTTTAACTTAAAAGAATTAAGCTGAGGAAACAGCCAAAGAAGACATACTTAAGCAATAAAGAACTACTACTACTACTCCTTAATTTGGCCTATTCACCTGGTTTTTGACCTGACATGACATATATTGGAACTTAGCCCCATTAAGCAATTCTTCTAATAGTTTCAACATACTCAATTTATAGATGCAGCTTCCAGAGTGTTCACAAGATTTTCCTTCAATATGGCCTAGTGACTTAGTTTTTGACCTACATGCCCCATTTTAAAACTTAGCAAAGAAATCATCAAGACAGTCAAGATTTTCCTTCAATTTGTCCATTTGACGTTGCATGACCCAGTTTCAAATTTGGCCAAGATTTGATAGAGATGTATGTTTTGATGAATTTTCATGAAGATTGGATGCAGAATGTTGCTTGTAGATTTCAAGGTACGACAGACAAAATGTGATCACAAAAGCTCATCTTGAGCAATTTGTTTCAGGTGAGCTAATAATGACTGCAATAACATATATTTGTTTCTGTTTCTTGCACTAATTCAAACAACACTTTTTGCGGAGTGTAAGTTTAAACTTATTAAATAAAGATTTATTGTGCAGCAACTTCTAACAACCTCTTAACTTCTTATACAAAATGCAACAATCACACATTAAAAAATTCATGCATTGAGTATATGAACCACTATCTGTAAGTTTAAACAGAACATTTTTCCAAGTAGAAAAAAACACAAATCTGACAGAACACAACAAGCGGCTAGAACAAAATAAAACAAATCATGCAGAAAATGTCTTTGCATACATTAACAGTGACATGTAGTCTCGCAGATATCATTTGTCTATATATAGACACCTATACAATGTATATTTCAAAGTGAAACATCAAACCAATTAGGCAATACATGTAGCCCTATTATGTTATGTGTTTTAACCCTTTTCCACATACAGAATGATTCTTGAAAATATTTTGGGAAAAGAAGAAATTTCTACTTTTGAAACAATATTTTCAACTTTTTTCAATTATTCATTCTTTCATTTATATAGTTTCAATATTGTTGATTTAATATTTTTAAAGTCGTCTACTGCACATTATTTGTATGTGGTAAAGGATCAATCTCCATCATGATGAAATATTTATATTCATTCAGGTTTTTTTCCTTTAAATCTACAAAATCTTCGATATATATAAACTTATTACTTGACATAATAATTTTGGATTTGAAAACATCTGAGGTAATAGAATGTATGATTGAAAACATCCAAAGAATGATTCTGATACAGGGATGGTAAAAACATAGTTGGAAAAGGCAAAATTACTTCAGTAGAGCAAAATCTCCTTTTCGTACGTTTTCTTAATGCTTCTTCACATAGAAAAAGGATTAAAGGATTCTTTTACTAGACATGTAGGCATAAACTACAATCTATGTAGATCAAGGTTAGCTTGCATATGTATGTCACTGATTTGGACTACCATGTCTGAGAAATTGTGCAGCAGACGATTTTGAAAATATCTGAACAAAAATATGGAAAATCTCCCTAAATACTCATTGAATGGAGTTGAAAACATGGTGTCAAAAGGAGAAATTGAGCAACTTCTTCTTTTCTCACAAAGTTTTCAAAAGTCGTCTATATGTGGGAAAGGGTTAATGGTTGCATTATCAAAAGCATTAACTTTGGCATATATTAAAGACTATTTGTAGAACAATGTTTTAAATGGATGTATCGAATTGTACTTGTGTTGCTCATCTCATCTCATGTTGCTATGATAAGATATCACGTCTGCTTGAAATCCACTGTTTATTGTCATGTATTGATAATACAAGCACAAGCGAATTTTATCTTTACATTAGCATGTGTTTCAAGGACATTTTCTGCATGCTTAGTTCATGTATAAATAACAATAGACTGGTACACAGGTATTCACATAATACTGGGAAACTCAGACTGGGTCTCATTCATATTCTAATATCTGTTTGTGGTAAAACAGCAGATACCTGAAAATATAGGGGAGAACAAAAAATTCATTAATTTTATGTAGAAGCAGACATGATTGACTAAGCAACACCTACCTTCAATTATAACAAGAGGGCCTAGATGGCTCTAAATCGATCAATTGAGGGATAGTAAATTATTGGCAAATTTATATTTAACTGCAAATATGTGGGCAAATTTGATCGGGAGTGCAATTGAAACTGCAAGGAGTGGACACAGTTTAAGAAATGGCTTATAAGTAAAGGCCATTTGTATCTTGAAATATTACAAGAACTTTAGTAAGAATGGAATTATAAAGTTTTGTCTTTTAGCACCTTTCCTGATGCAGTCTTGCTGCCCTGTTTTTTTTCAACGAAATCAATATGGCTTGAACAGTTTTTGTAGAAAGTCATGCAAGGAACATGTTTACCTAATTATCTTGGAATCTGACAAGCAGATTATGGAGGAAAAGGATTTTAAAGTTTTGGATTTTTCTCACTTGCTGCAGCAACCAAAATTCTACACAGAATGTCTTTGAACAATTTTGAAAAGGGACCGACAAAAAAATATTCCTGTGAAGTTTAATTGAAATTGGCCCAGTGGAATGGTAGGAGTTGTCATTTGTAGCTAAATGATCACTTTACACCTTTTGTGATGACGCCTGGTTGCTATGATTTTGTAACCGATCACTATGGCTTGAAGAAATTATGTCGAGAATTAATGAAAGAACATTTCTACAAAATAATCTTGAAATCAGACAAGCACTTTCATAAGGATGGATTATTAAGGGCTTTGTAATTTTGCTGCTTTTCTGATGCATCCTTGTTGCCGTGATTTTTAACCAATCAATATAGCTTGAACACTTTTTGTAGAGGGTCACCCAAGGAACAGTTCTGGTAAATTATATTGGAATCTTACAAGCAGACTTAGAGGAGAAGTATTTTAAAGTTTGGACATTTTGCCCCCTTTCTGATGCTGCATCAACCAAAAGATCTCCATGGAAATTAAATCTTTTAACAATTTTGAAAAAGGACCACCAAAGTAACATTTCTGTAAGTTTGGTTGAAATTGGTCCTGCGGTTTTGGAGTGGATGATGTTTAAAGCTATAAGATTAAAACAATATAGCAACAGGCTTAGGGGTTTATTTAGGGCTTGTAATCCGTTTCCAATTGTAGACACATTTTTACACTTTTGCAGCAGAATCATTTTAAAAACTTTGTGACAAAAGAAGAATTTGTTCAAAATATGCCATTTCTCTTTACTGTATTCAAGAATTAAACTTTCATTCATAGAGATTTTTCTATATTTTAACTAAGATGTTTTTAAAGTCTTCAACTGCAAATAAGTTGTTTTTGGGAAAGGGTCAAATCATTATTGACCCTTAGCCCTACATGGTGGGTTCGGAGTTAACACAGCATGTACTTGGTTGAGCAATTAACACTTGTCATTATCTAGGCATTTGCAGCTTTACTGTCAAGATAATCACCCAAATTACAGTATATATTGCTTATAATATAAAACGAGGCTGAAGCCTCATTATAATTGCCATAAATTGGGCAATATCATGCTAAACCAAAACTTCAGATGTAATAAAATAATGAAATTTACATCAAATTACATACTTCCCTAGTTAGTTTTTGGTCATAACTATTCAAAGATACTTGTCGGACATTGATGGCAAACAGATTCCTGATCTGACTGGGTGAGGTGCATGCCAACCTGGATTGATCCTTGTCATAACACTTTGATGGTCAGTTTTCTTGTGACAAGTCACAATTTTAATACCTCTTTTTGTATGACTCGTGGCTCATTTAGATTGAGCTATTCTTAAATTTTCAACCAGTTGTGTTTATATTTCATATCCAAGAGGACAATAAATGAATGAGTATACTGGTCTATTCCCAACAATATCTCTCTTACGACTAAACCCAAACCTATGTTGTGTGTACTCAAAATAATTGTCTCACTGAGACCCACAACATATGGTTTGAGGGTCAAATAGGGATAAAGGGATGTTGAATAATCTTATCTAGAGCTTTATTAACATCTAAAATAAACTCACCCTTCACTATTGAGCACTTCTTGAGGCGATGCCTTTGTTATCAAGTGGTCATCACATTTAAACCACTGATTCTTATGTTGTCGTATAAAACATGTGTAGTGTCCACACTCTATAGTACCGCTGTGATTCACTACAGCAAATAATGAGTACCTGCAACATAGAAGATCAATTGAAAGGTCAAAATCTTACTCACCTGTTGATGCATCTTGATGCATCTGTAGCAGACGACTTTTGAAAACATTGTGACAAAAGGAGAAATTACTCAAAATGAGCAATTTTTCCTTTTGCCACAAAGTTTTCAACTTTTTTCAGTATTTATACTTGCAATAATAGACTTTCCATATTTTAAAATAGTCATTTTCAAAGTCGTCTGCTGCAGATTTGTTGTATGTTGGAAAAGGGGTTTAACTGTTGCATTGTGTGCTACTAACATTCTTTATAATAAACAAGAGTGCAAAAATGTCACAAAACACTCCTGTTGTGAGTATCTAAGCAGATCTGGATTGAAATCCAACAAACAAACAGGATGTCCCAAGTTTAGTGAAGGTTGTTGGTCAAGGATTCTTGGAGTTAAAGATGTCTGACAAGGATCTATTATCACTAATTAACAGGTAAACACTCCTAAATGCGCTGGATGATCTGGCTGGATATCAAACTTGGCTGAGATATTATGCCAACCATGTGGCCAAGTTGGTGTTTTATGCCACTTTCAACAATTTTTCATTTATATCCAAGCATGTCCTGGTTAAGTTACCAGAAGTTCTTATCCTTAAACCAGCAAGCCAGTATGCTAACTAAACAACACTGAGAAAGCCATTACTACCATTTTTAATTCCATGGTATGAAAGGGCCAAGTTCGGAGAAAAACTTGCTACAGGTGTTCCCAAGACAGGTATAGGTATCACACACTAAATTTATACATTGTAAAAAACATTTAAAATATGATTTTCATATATTATAACAATCACAGGTCTGGCTTATTGATGAAGGAGCAATCAATAATAATCCCGTATAATATATTAACGCTTTCTCATATACAACAAACCTGCAGCAGACTTCTTTGAAAGCCTGTGGGAAAAACCCTAAGTTGTGAGAGGATTTTAATGAATACCCATAACATGGGGCTTGACATTCAAATAAGAATATGAAAAACTCCCCACTTTCTTGTGTTATAGTTTAACCCTTTCCTACATATAGACATCTTCTGATGCCTCTGCAGCAGATGACATTTGAAAATATTTTGGCAAAAGAGAATGTCCAGTAATTATAATTTCATTAATTGAGATGTTCTTTATACTTGTAAGTAAACGTATTCTGCTGCAGATTTGTCCTACTAGAAAAATGGTTAAAAAGACATCCAGTAAGGTCCGTACTTATTTTTATATGAAAGCCCTTTGGTAATTACACCTTGCTCGCTGAGGAGCTTCAAATCACGCGACGACGACATAAATGGCGTCATGTCCAGCTCCTCTGGAAACGAAACGAAGGTTGAGATCTTCTTGTGGTAACCCGTAGAATGTTCAAACCGCTGAAATATAACAAACAAAAGTGTAAACTATGATATTATTTGTTGTGTGTATGTTTTATTTCAATTATATCACGTTTATTGGTTAACCCTTTCCTTCATATAGACGCCTCTTGACGCGACTGCAGCAGACAGCTTTTTGAAAACATAGTATTAACAAAAGAAGAAATTGATCAGAACAAGCAATTTCTCCTTTTGCCACAATGTATTCCACTTTTAGTCATAGGTTATCCAATCAATTATAGAGAGCTTCTATTTTTTGACAAAACAAGTTCAAAGTCGTCTGCTGCAGAATTGTCGTATGAGGGAAAGGGTTAAGAACCAGTAATCCTTGTCCATTTATCCTGACACTAGCAAGACAGTTGTAATGCATACCCAACAATCCTACACCAGAGTGAAAGCCGTTATAAACATTTGTCTTTGGTATGACCCAGGAGGGGATCAAACCTGCGACCTCACAAACTCCAAAGGCAGATGCTCTACCACTACACCACAGAGGCAGTCCTATTAAGTAAGGCTGATCAAATAAACATTGCATAACCTTGGATGATTTGTGAATTAGTTGAATGCAACATCTCTTTTGCAATATTTTAGTACTAACATTTGCTTTCACATCAGCAATAGCATTAGACAAGTATTGTTGAATATCAACGGACAAGTAATTAACCTTTTCAAACATGTAGACCCTTTCTGACACCTCAACAAAAGACTTTTGAAAACATTATGGCAAATGGTGAAATTGCTCAGCATGAGCAATTTCTCCATTTGCCACAATGTTTTCTACTTTAATCAATAATTATACATGTACTTTCATTTACAGACTTTTCCCATATTTTTTGCAAGAATGTTTTCAAAGGCTTCTGCTACAGAATTTGAAAAATAAATACTTTACAATTGGACCGAGACGAGGAAATTTGCTAAGCATTTACCCTTTTCAACAAACATGTATGGCAATGCTGAAGAAGTTGACTTTGAAAATTACTAAATAAATACAATTTCTCCTTCGCAACAATATATTAAATAGTCATATTATCCCTTTCTCTCATACAACAATTTTGCAGCAGACGACTTTGAACATATTTTGCCAAAAAGTAAAAAATCTCTATAATTGAATGGATAACATATGAATTAAAGTGGTAAACAAAAGTAAAAAATCTCTATAATTGAATGGATAACATATGAATTAAAGTGGTAAACATTGTGGCAAAAGGAGAAATTACATGTCTCGTGCAATTTCATCTTTTGTCACTAATGACTATGTTTTCAAAAAGCAGTCTGCTGCTGAAGTGTCAGAGAGCGTCTATATGAGGAAAAGGGTTAATACAGGCTTATAAAAGGCTTTATTACAAAATATGTACATATCTATTCCTACCTTTAAATGAAAACAAGCTACAATGGGTAACTTTTTCATTGTGAGCTGTTTGGTAGATTCCTGGTAGCAGCCACAATTACTGCACTTTATCTTCGCAGAACTACCCAGGTGTTCAGGTTTGGTAAATCTAAAAACAAAACAAATGAAAACAAGTTGAGGTTGACTAAGTCATTACCGTTGTTACAGTAAGCACCATCAATGTATCCACATTGTTTGTCTAGTGGTATCAATATTATTTAAGTTTTTAACCCTATCCCCCACACAGACCCTTTCTGAGACATTTGCAGCAATTTAACTTTCAGCCAAAATGTTTTCAACGTTATTCAACAAACATAATTTCATTCATAGAGATTTTTCATATTTGTCCATAGATGTATTCAAGTTGTCTGCAGCAGATTTAATGTATACATGTGGGAAAGGGTTGATGTTTTCATAAAAAAAAAAAAAGCTTTTCCAATACTTACCTGATATGATATCATTTTTCTTAGAGTTGTCTGCATTGAAAACATCCAAGAACAAAGTTGTTACTTGTAAGAAAATTCAAAGTTTTCAATATCTGCCACACAGGACTCATTTGTGACATCTTAAGCAATACACTAATTTCATAAAGTCATAATTTCAATTAACTAATTTGGACCTCTCAAATGAAAATAGCTGCCAGCCATGGCAAATGTAAACTTGTATAATTTCAAGACAGAGTAAATTAAGGTCTTCTTTACCATCGATGATATCAAAAGTTATCTGCTGATAGTCTTTTGCATCAGAGAAAGAATTAACCATTTCCGCAATACAAACATTTGAAAATTTAAAAAATAAAGACAAAAGCATAGAAAGTATAGATCTATAAAGCCTAAGAAAATTATAATTATTGAATAGAGTGGAAAACATTTTTCTCAAAAGAAGGAAATAACAAATTATGAACAATTTCCCCATTGGCCACAGTGTTTTTAAAAGTCATTTAATGCAGATGCATCTGCATGTGGAAAAGAGTTTGGGTCTGTCACACTCACCTTTTCAAACAGTCAGTAAGTGAGGTAGGATCATAGTTACCAGGACTGTTAGAATAACCTGAAACACATGTAACATAAACAATTTAAACCATGTAAGGTGTAATGTGGTCTAGATGCACCTGCAAACACCGAAGACTAACAAGCAAACAAACTTGTACACATAGTCTTCACAGATCCTTTACTGTCAAATTCACCCTGACAACATTGCAAATACTGAAGAACTTTTATCATGACAAGCAATTTCATTTCAATTAATCAATTCCTTCATATAGTAAATACATATATGCATACATCTTTGAAAACATCGTGTTAAAAATTGTTGAAAAGCTTCTCCTAATGCAAGTGTAATTATTGAAAAGAGTTGAAAATATTATGGCAAAAAGAGAAATTGCTAATAAAGAGCAATATTGTGCTTTGATATTTTTAAACTTTTACTGTAGTACATCAAAATTTGTCTGCAAGTGAGAAAGGGTTATGAATGCATTGCTAAAAACCTTTCTTCAATTTAGCTTGACCAATTTCCCCCCAATTATACATGACTGAGATGTGATGCATCATCCATGAAATGACAAATTATGAAAAGTCTGTAAAGAAGAATTTACAAATAAATCTTAACAGATGTGTCAAATGTATTGTTCAATTAAAAACTAGAAAGCACGTTCTTTTGTTCCGATATAATAACAATCTCTGGGAACATGTTTTATATAATTATATTAGGCTTAATTAAAAGTTCTCTTCTATATATTCTATATTTTATATAATTATCTTGGGCTTAATTGAAAGTTCTCTTCTATATATTCTATATAGTTCAGTTTTGATAAATATTTCAAATTCAACAAAAGTTTTTTTCTTTTTTCAATTTTTCTTCATACATTCCAAGGCAGAAGGCCTAAAACAGAAACAAAGTTAGAACGGAAAAAGTGAACATGACGCATTAACATAAAAGGTGCATATAATCACAGATGTATTAGTTAAATAAACAAACACTTTATTGATTATAAAACTGATGTGGTAAATATAAATGGTTTAATGTGAACATCTTGGTTAGATAATTATAAGCAAATGCCAATTTTTAGAAGTAAAATCCGTTTTTATAAAAAAGAAAACACCTTTTTTCAAGCTCTAATGTACAAGACTTCAAGCAACATTCCCTGTTTTTATGTTGCCCTTATCTCAAAACATCCCCATTAAGTAGCTACAACTACATGTACCACAACTATTTCCCACTTGTAGACACATTCTGACATTTCCGCATCAGAAAACTTTTGAAACCACTTTTGCAAAAGAAAAAAAATGCTGATGATGAGCAATTTCTCCTTGCCACAATGTTTTCATCTTTTTTTCGATAATTAAACTTTAATTGTAAGAGACTAGTCCTTTTTCTGCCTACCGGTAATTGTTTTCAAAGTCATCTGTTTTTTAAAGGGTTATCATTCCTTTTTCCTTGCTTCTACTGAATTATAATAGTTAGCTTTGCTGAGATTGGCATCAGTGTGGTTTACAAATTGTTAGGGATTCAACAAATGCCATGTCAAACATTGAAAAGTTATCAAACAAGAGCTGTCCACAAGACAGCATGTTCAACTATTTTGCCATTTGATACTATAGACAACAGTTGTGTCTAACATAGTGGCTTGATTGTATAGAACTATAAATCAAGTTTGATAAGTCTTGTCTGAATAGCATCTATAGCATCTGCTGTTTGTGAGAAAAGGCCTTGCATTCAAAACTTTAACCCAAATTTCTAACTTCAAAAAAGGCCATAATTTATAATAAATTCAGTCAGGAGTTACCTTACCTGATTGTTTGCTACCTTTTAAAGACTACTTTGAAGTTTAAAATCAATCCCTGAGTGGTTACTGAGATATGTGCAGGATACATATAGTACCATGCATGCAAAACTTTAACCAAATTTTCAAAGTCAAGCAAGGGTCATAATTTATACTAAATTCATACAAGAGTTATCTAACTTGACTGTCTGACACCCCTGAAGTCATGAATGAAGTTTCAAGTCAATATTATTAGTGGTTACTGAGATTTATCCATGAATGATTGATTGATTGGTGTTTAACGCTGATATTAACATTTTCTCAGTCATATCACGGCGGCCAGTTCACCTACTCATGTCTTTCCTGTTTTCTCACACCAGTACAACACACAACAATCTTCCCAAGCAACTGGCCGCTTGTCAAAAGTCGGAAAGAAAGTTGGTCGAGCCGGGATTTGAACTCATAACATCTGGATTGACAACCCCGTATCTATTGACTGAGCAAACTGGGCAAATCTTTAACCATAATTTCTAAGTAAACAAGAGGGCCATGATGGCCCTGGATCACTCACCTAAATGTCAACAACATATTCCTTAAATTCGACCTAGTAACCTAGTTTTTGACCGAACATGACCCAGTTTCAAACATGGCCTAGATATCACTAAGACAAACATTCTA
>JAUELF010145398.1:0-15009 GCA_031471495.1 Clinocardium nuttallii | reverse complement strand
CCTCATATAGACGCTTTCTGACGCCTCTGCAGCAGACAGCTTTTTGAAAACAGTGACAAAAGAAGAAATTGCACAAATTTCTCCTTTTGCCACAATGTTTTCCACTTTTAGTCATAGATTATCCATTCAATTATAGAGATTTTCTATTTGTTGACAAAATATGTTCGATGTCATCTGCTGCAGAATTGTCGTATGAGGGAAAGGGTTAAAGAGAGGGGGCCTAAAGTTCACAAACCTTAAGATTATGTATGATGTCGACACGCTTGTTTCTTGAGTCTTTAAAATGGATCTGTACTCGGACTGGAAATTCACCCCACCCACGTCTTGTTAAATGGAAGGGAGGTTGACTGCAACAGATGTTATAAACACTTTTATCCATACATTGCATGTAGAATTAAACACTGGCTAAATGATTGGAATTTAACATTTTCAACAGTATTTCAGTTATATCATGGCGGCCAGTTCAACTTATATGCGTTTCCTGGCTTTCTCACGCCTGTTCTCGACACATTCTTCACCGATAACTAGCTACCTTCTCTAATAGATTTTTTATCTCATTGGTGGAAGGTGAATTACGCTTATTTAAACGACTTTTGTTAATCATTGGAGAATGAATGGCCTAGTCCAGGTTACAACTCACTACCCTTTGACTAAAGCACAAGCTAGCGACAAGAATGTTCAGGTGCTCTGGATAAGTGTTGCTCTTTAAAGTTAAATTATCTTTGAAATATTGATTGATTGATTAAATGGGGTTAAATTCTGTTTAAAACATTTTTGTCAGTCATTACATGGTGACCAATTCACCACACAATAGTGTTTCCAAGCAACTTGCTGCTTTTCCATAAATATTGTTATATGATTGGTGAAAGACGAATGATGCTTGTTGCATTGTCTTTCGTCAAATGTCAGAAAGAATGTTGGCCAGGCTTAGGTTCGAACTCAAAACCACTAGATTGGCAACCTGCATCACTACTAGGGCCAGGCATGTTGGAAATCAGTGAAAGCATTGTTTTTACTTTTTCTCATGTGTGACAACCTGCAGAAGACCATTTTGAAAACATCTTGGTAAACATAGAATTGTATTTCCTACATAAGGGATGAATCACCTAGGTCTGAAAAACACACACCTGTGCTCTTGATCAAGAGCTGGAGATTTTTTAACCCTTGCCCTCATATAGACGCTTTCTGCCGCCTCTGCAGCAGACAGCTTTTTGAAAACATAGTGGCAAAAGAAGAAATTGCTCAAAATGAGCAATTTCTCCTTTTGCTACAATGTTTCCCAGTTTTAGTCATAGGTTATCAATTTATATATAGAGATTTTCTATTTTTGACAACAAATGTTCAAAGTCGTCTGCTGCAGGTTAAGGATTCACTTGCCCTATAAATTGAACATACAACTGCATTATTTACACTGTTATACATGCATGCATCCTCTATGAAGTTTACTGACATGGCCATCAGATATGTGGAATACTCTCACCCCAGAGGTCCAGATAAGAAGGGGTAAACAGCTCTTTTCCCCCACAATATCTCTCTTATTATCCAACCAAACCCTTTGATGTGGGTACTCAATATAATCATCTCAATGAGTACCCACATCATAGAGTTTGGTTGGATAATAAAGATTATAGAACATGCAAAAAAACGCCCCTTATCTAGAGCTCTGCTCTTGCCCTCCTACAAACTTTGGGGGCACACTTACCTGACTTCTACCAAATCGTTGGGCCTGTAGCTAGGATGTAGGAAGAACCACACTTTCTTAACAAATCCATTTATATGTGGACTGTCCTTTGGTCCACGAATATAAACCATCCATTTATGTGTGGCCTGGTCATTATCGTCCCTCTGGTCTGCTGGTATACTCCTGTCAAATGAATGAAAAAATGCTTTATTGGTTGGATTTAAATCAATTTCAATTTCAATTCTTTTATTTGTAGATAAAGGCCACTGGCCCAAAATACATCATATACATTTATACATACATATAGAAAAACTATTTTCATGTGTGTCCCTTTATATTTAAATCAATCCATCGAATCTCTTACTTTTAATATGGTACATACATACACTGCAATGTTTTTTATGATTTGTGGGTTTTCAATTTTTAATAATCTATAAAAATCTGCTAAATTTGTTCTCCCAGAATACCATGTATATAAAAGAGCATCCCGTTCAGCTGAATATCTTAAACAATGAAAGAAAGCATGGAATTCATCTTCAATGGATATAATGTCGACAGTCCCCAGACAAAAATGGCATATTCTGTTTTGTCTGTCTATATTTTGATGTCGTCCTATTTCAATACTTAATTTGTGGTTCGAACACCGAAAACGTGCTAAAGATTTTCTTAAGGTAAATGACATTTCTATATTCAAATATCTTTCAGGATTTAACAATGTCTTTATATTTTTATAAGTATCACATCGTGATGAAGAGTCAATATTTTCTCTCCAGTTTTGTGTTAAGCAGTCCGACAATCTAGTTTTAAAACATTTGATAAAGGAGTTTATATCTCCAACTTCTTGTGAGATCCATACAAATCCAAAACCGTATCGAAACAATAAATTCTTTACATGTGTAGCCCAATTGATGCGTTTAATTTCATCCTGACGCTTTAACATCTTATAACAGCTTTTAGGGTATCTATTATCAGGCATATGTATTACTTTACACCAGTATTTTATACACTTGCTATAATAAGTAAAACATAACGGTAAGCGTCCACATTCCCCAAGAACAACATCATTATTAACAGATTGAGAAACTCCTAAAAAATATTTACAAAACTGTATTTGTACTCGTTCTATAACTTCGCTGTACTCATAGCCCCATATCTCTGCTGAGAAAGTAAGTATCGGTAGTATCATAGCATCAAATATTTTAAAATTTTCTTTAACATTTAATCTTCCAAATGTACGTTGGCTTGACTTGATTGAGAACATTGCTTTTTTTGCTTGTGCTGCAAGCTTTATTTTGGCTTTCGTCCAAGATAATTTCGGTGTGAACAGTAATCCCAAAAATTTGTACATTGATGTGGTTTTTAAAGGCGTATCGTTAAACTTCCATTTTTCATACTTCCGTAGTGGTCCTCCATTTCTAAACACAATTATTTCAGTTTTGTTTAAGTTAATAGTCATACCTGAGAGATTGCAGTACTCTGAGATAGTGTTCAATTGTCTTTGTAAGTTAACAACAGTTTCTGCACAATTTGCTACATCATCCGCATATAAAAGACATAAAATATCAGGTATGTCTGGACTCATAGATATTCCAGAGATTCCTTTATTTCTAAGAAATGATACTAAATCATTTATGAATAAACTAAACAGTATTGGACTACACTGATCGCCTTGCTTTGTACCCACGTTACTTATTACAGGTTGTGTGTTCTTATTCCCAATACGTATAAAAGATTTAAGATCGGAGTACATAGCTATAAGAGTACTTAGCATGTTGCCGTTAATTCCATTTTTTGAGAGACATGTAAACAGTTTATCGTGTAAAATAGAATCAAATGCCTTTTGAAAATCTATATAAAGAACATAACATCTACCACCCGGTTTAGAAATATACTTTTGTACAATACCCATAAGGGTAAAAACATTGTCGACTGAAGAGTATCCCGCCCTAAAACCTGCCTGTGACTCGTCTATTTTGTTAAAAGTTTCAGCCCATTTGTACAATCTTTTATTAATAATACTAGAATATATCTTGTACATTACGTTTACAAGTGATATACCTCTGTAGTTAGAGGGATTTTCTGTGGGACCGGATTTATGAATAGGAACCACTATGCTTTCTCCCCATGCTCTAGGAAAATGTCCTGTTTGAAAAATTTCATTAAATACTAAATGTAAGACTGGGCATATCATTTCACATGTATTTTTATAAAATTCAGCCCCAATTCCATCTGTACCTTCCGCCTTACCAGACTTTAGACTGCGTATACATTGTTCAATTTCATTCGCATCTATAGGTGAATTCAATATAAATTCATACTCATCGTTTATGTATGTACCATCATAATCACTATGTACTATAATAGGCTGGTCATTTTTGTACAACAACTCACCGAAATAATCATACCACATTTGTAAATCTGCATTTGTTATATCAATGTTAGACTTTTTAAAACTTTTATCTGACTTAAGTAATTTCCAGAATGACTTCGAGTCATTAATACAACTACAGAGCTTTAGTCTCATAGACTGTTGATACTTGTACTTTTTAATTTCACAGATTCTTTTAAATAACCTTTTTTTCGATATATAATTATCAAAATCACAGTCTCTGTTTGTTTTGCGGAAACGTCTCAACATGAAGTATTTTTCACGTTTTGCTTCTATACATTGTGTGTCCCACCACGGTTCATTATGAGAGCGTTGATAATTACGTTCGCTAACTAGCATCATTTTTGCTGATGATTTATATAAATGAATGATAGATTTAATGGAAGTGTCTATATCGGATGTAACACTCGGTTACAAGTGTAGTACGTTTAAACCACGGCTAAGTCGGTTACATGGGCCGTGAGCCGGCTCAGTCGGTAGAAAGGGTAATGAGATTAAACCACGGCTCAGTCGGTCACATGGGCCGTGAGCCGACTCAGTCGGTAACAAGGGGTCATGAGTTCAAACCCTGGATCGGTTGATAACAAGGGTCATGCGTTCAAGCCTCAGCTCAGTGGGTTACATGGGCCGTGAGCCGGCTCAGTCGGTAACAAGAGACGTGATATCAAACCCTGGCTCAGTATGTAACAGGAGTCTTGAGTTCAAACCCTGCCACATTCGATAGCAAGGGTCGTGAGTTCAAGTCCGGGCTTTTTCGGCCCCAAGCGTCTTAAGTTCACACTCAAGTAATGTCATTGCGACTTGCGTTTTTTGTCTTTCACCAAGGGTCAAAGGTCGCGGTGGTCATGACAGTGTCAAGGGCCAAAGGTCGCGGCGGTCATGGCGTAGTGTCAAGGCACATTAACTAGCCTGGTAATGGTTTGTTTACCCAGGGAACATGAATAAGTGAACTGTCGCCGTGATATAACTGAAATAATGTTGAAAACGGCGTAGATATTCAACAAAACAAACACATCAAGGGCTGAATAGTTTATATGAGAAGGGAACCAGTTGCCTATGAAGGATGTGTGAAATACGGCTGAGAGGTGATCACGTGACACACGTAGCTAAACTATGGGCGCCGAGATAACACTGAAGAATTCTAAATGATCTAAAATGTAATATCGGTATACTAGATGTTCCATAATCAAGAGTTACTTCTCTTTGACTTGCTAATCGTCTACTTTGGATGACTGTTCTTTTTAGACACAGACGTTCAAGACAGACATTGTCATCTATGATATCGTATATATATCGGATATGACATGAGTTGTCATTGCATATAAAATTTTATAAAACGAGTTCATGAAATTTGTTATTAATCGAACTTCTGGTAAGCTTAATAACACATTTCTTGGACGAGTTTTAAAAAATATAATGAAATGACAAAGAATTTCAGATTCTTTTCATCACATGCCTAAACACAAAAAGAAAATCGGTTTCATAAAATAGAACATGATTACAATTAAAAGAAAAAGTTCTCCTTTTCTTATTTGTTTCCAAAAATAATTTACTGCACAGGCGTCAGATGTCTGTTTCATGGGAAACCTTGAAGTGATACACTGTAATGTTATCTCGGTACAACTTTTAACCCTTATGCCGACGTACGCGACTTCTAAAGCAATAGCTTACACTAGTATAAGACGTTTTAATCAGCACTTCGCATACTCTAAATATATACCTATCTTTTTTTTCTAAACAAATAATAATTCGTACCAAAATATATTCTTTGTATTTCATTCCTAGAACTTGTAAACTATTGAGATTAAACAAGTTGCGGAATTCAAAGGATGAAATGTAAAGGAGTGCCTGTTTGCATGTAATGAGAAACACGTTCAGAAAATTAATGACATGGGAAGGGTACAACGTGTGAAGATCGTGTTCTGCTTTCAATGTGTGCTGAATGAAATGTCCTTTAGAAATCAGCGCTCGGGAGTGGGTGGTTGACATGACGTATGACTGGCTGACGTAAGGATATATGTACCAGTTGTGTGTTACCTACCCAGAACATGCCGTGATATAACTGACACGTTGTTGAACGCGACGTTTAACATCTCATAAACAAACAAACAAACAAACAAATAAACAAACAAACAAACACACAAACAAACAAATAAACAAACAGTCGCTCCAGGAAAACCAACTTTAGAGCGTTTATATGAAACATGTAGGTAAATATCCGCCTGTACATTCTTGCTATCTGATCCATATGATCAACAGTTGGTTGGACATTTTTTGAGACTTTCTGTGACTCATTGACTAACAGTGTGGAATCAAATATGTCTGTCCGGATACGAGTATGCCGGATATACACTAGTTGAACATGCCACCCGATTGATTTGTTTAGCACCACTTGAGTATTGCTCTCCGAGACTCAATCAAAAGACTAAACTCTTGCCACTTGCAGATGCAGTTGCTGCAGATATATTATGAAAACACTGTGACAAAGTAAAGGTTGCTCATCATGATCATTTTCGCCTTTTTCTACAAGGTTTTCAACTCTTTTCAAATAAGCTTTTTTCGTGATTAAGGATTTTCCATATTTTGTCTAGGCGTCTTTAAAATGATCTGCACGTCAGCCGAATCTGGGAAAGGCTTTAGGGATAAATAAAATGACAACCGTCTTTCCGTTTCTGCATGTTAGCGCTATGTGCAAGTAAAACCAAACGGCGGGAACACATCTCTCTACAGCAGGCAATCAACATAATGTAAAAGTGGGCAAGGCATATATATAGTGTATAAGTAAGTTAGTAAGTATGTAAGTTACATTTAAGCCGTTCCACGAGAAACCCAACATTGTGGACTCTGCGTAAAGTATCCACCCGGATCAGCATAAGCATGCTGCGCAGTCTGATCTGGATCGATATATTACGCAGAAGCCATGCTATTGGTTTTCTCCCTGGCGGCTCATGTTATTAAACTATACCCAGGTGACGCCGTGATATAACTGAAACATTCTTGAAAGCATCGTACATCACCATATAAACAATCAGATCTTTGTAGGTTTTAAACATTTAATTCATTAATATAAATGTTACGAGACGAACACAGTTTAACACACTTGAAGAAACATACCGAACAACAGTATCGACAAGAATGAAACCACTTAAAGTTCTGTCAGCATGGGGATTTTTTTTATCACATTCATTTCACAAGAAGACCTTATTATGGTCGTTAATTGAATACTATTTGAGTTGAGTGTACACTATTGTATACTTTTTGAGTTGAGTGCACACTATTGTATACTATTTGAGTTGAGTGCACACTATTGTATACTAAATTGAGTTGAATGCACACTATTGTATACGCAGAATGGTGGTCTATCGCAAACACTTTTATTTGACTTACGGTATTTCACAAAGGTATTTACATAGTTAATCACAATGCATGCTATATCAAAATCAAAAGAACGCTGCATAACAATTAAAACCATATTGAAATTCCAATCAAAATATCAAAGCATAAAATAAACAACCTGTATCTTCATTTTCTGGTTACTAAGAACAAAAAAATGGTGGCATATTTGTTTTACCTTGTTTGAAATGTTTTATATAATACTTTTAAAATTAGCGTGATTCATTTTTATAAACAAAATAATATTTACACTGTGCTATAAAAGAACAATGATAAATGTTCCGTGCATGGAGATTATTTGACAGTAAACTACATTAATACAAATTAATCCAATTAATTTAACATAGGTGAACTAATACATGCCTGGCTTTTTATTCCTTTAAACTCTCAATAAGTGTGAATGTCCAATAAGCAGGTTGCAGAGGATGTTGATCCGAAGGTACTTATGGATCGGTCGGTGGTACATTTTACACTGTAGTGTTATTCACGATTTACCATTTCTATCAATATTTATGTGTACAGCATTATATGAAGGAACAACTGTATAGCTTACTAGAATATTTAATACTATAAAGATTAACATGCAATAAATTGGTTATATCGAGTATGTTACACTTATAGGCATGGTTTTGATTGGAAACACTTTCATTCGTGATTTCATTTGCTAAGACAATATACACAACACTCTCCCCTTCAAATGTAAAGTCATCAATTCAAATTCAATTTTGAAATAGTAATCATAATACACCTGATAAAGGTATACACATACTGTTTTAATTTGTTCCGATTGTGAATAGCCATTAAGTTCAAATGTCCACGATGACCTCATTTACATAATCATTATGATTCATAGCGGTGCAAAATTCCAACCTCGTCGCCAATGTGTTGTGTATGTGTAAACCATTACGCGAAGGAAACAACAATATAGCTTAGTAGAATATTTAATTCCACAAAGATTATAATGGAATACATGGGTTATATAGAAATGTGTTACACATAGAGGCGTGTCTTTGAGTGGATACACTATCATTCGTGGGTTAATTAGTTAAAAAAAAATACACAGCACTCTCCCCTTTAAGATGTATTTACATAATTACACCTGCGGAAAGTAATGCTGACAGTGTAGAAATACAGTTTTAGGTGTCGCCTCGTGTTTTTCAAAATGTTCGAACTAATACATGTCATTTAAATACAGAATCAATAAATAATGCATTTCTGTATCGAACTATATTAAAATATCGTGAACATTTTCTTTGAAATATTCGCGAATCCGCCAGAAGGACAACAACCTGGACCAAAAGCGAAATAACTGCTAGCGACATTTTGGAATATTTCGGCTTTTGTAGCGATTGGTTTGACAATCGCCACAATGCTAACAGAAACAACAACAACGAAAAATATTTACATAGTCGGTTTTGAACAGACGGATGATAATTTTTGACCTACTGCAAAACAATTTACTCACATCTGTTAAACCGCCCACTATATCGTTCCATCAGTGATGCAGAGACACGATTAATAATAATTGTGCCAGTGCTACTTTGGTACACCGGATTGTTACTAATATTTGAGATATATCGAGACATTATCTGCATAGAGTTAAAATATGTAAATATTATGTTTTACGTGTTTGGGCAGATAACAAATATCATTGCGCATTATATCTGCCATGCAAAGTATGATCGTACTGTTTTCCAACTACACGGTTTAATTTTTACTGTAGCCAACTGTAACCTTTTAACCTTTAACCGGATCCGGTGTGAGGGTAACTATTACCGTGTTTATAGGAGTTGGTTGGTTGTTCTCAAAGAACCTAGCCAAAATAAGACGGCCAATTAACTACTTTCGTAAATTCTGAAAAGACCTTCGAGGTTTACAATCATGTTAGCGAAAATTACTTATTTCGTACCTGGTCCCGTTTTCGGACTGAGAAGCGACCTAAAAACGAGAAGCTGGAATTTTATCAAATCTAGAAATTCCAAAAGTTTCTTTAAATAGCCTAATTATATCCAAAATAAATTAATACATTTTAGACTGATATGCCCTTCACAAGTTTGCAGGAAGGGTTTAACACCGTTTTCAACAATTGTTTCAGTCATATCACGGCAATAAGTTCACCTACTCATGTGTTTCCTGGTTTACCAAATCAGTACGCCACACAACATGCCTTCCAAGCAACTGGCGCTCATTTTCCACATAGACTGTTAAACAGCTCATTGGTGAAAGACGAATGAGGCATGTCACAGTGAAATTTGTCAAACCTCGGAAGGAATGTTGGCCGAGCTGGAATCCGTACTCACAACCCATGGATTGACATCCCGCGTCGCTACCGATTTAGCTACCGGGGCTCGGCTTCAGGAAAAAGGACTCCGACTTGAAATGACGTTGTGGGTACACAGACGACCCTATCAAGGCGGATAATGAGGTTAGAGAAACTTCGGGAATTCAGAAACAGTTATCTTCCCCGCTATGAACACTAATTTATTTGAACACGATTAAAAATTGTTTTAAATTTGATTATAGAATATAAAACAAATATATTCTGTATTATCAAACTACAACAACTGTCTATCAGCCAGTATGGTCATATGTATTATATGCATGTATATATGTCTGAAATGTTGTCAAATTCGTCTGCTGCACTCACTCATTAGAGCTCCAGATAGCATGCGTATCTGCGCAAATTTCGAATGGAAAACCACCAAATACGCATGTGTTTCAAATTCCATGAGTTACAAATACGCATACATCTTGCATTTTACGCGTCCGTTCACGATATCATGCGTTTCTTCTTTTTTCAATTTAGAAAAAATAAATATTTTCTTTTCTCTGAAAAACCCTAGTCTATTTTAAGAACTAAAAGTAATGGTTCCCGTTTTCTACTTAGCTTATTTACGCAGTCGGAAACCGAATCGATCTGTGTCATTGAAGCGCCTGTAATTTCAAAATGAGTTAAACAAAATTGAAAACGCTTTTTTTGACGCAGATTATTGATGGAAAAAAAATGTCGTGTCAAAAAAAGATGTCTGCTTTTTTCAAACCAACTGAAATAACAGCCGATACAATCGTAAAAGATATTCTGGGCGATATTATTTCAAATGTTGTTGCATCTACATGTACTTTCAAAAAGAAGAACGACGGTACAAAACTAAATGATAAAACTTGGAAATTAAGTTTCCCGTGGTTGAACACGTTCAACGATGATAGTGGTGCTTTACGGTTAAGCATTTGCACAAACTATAACGTAAAATCAATATGGAATAAATACCGAGGACACAACCAATGTACAAACATCAACGATAGAGAGGCATGCTGAGTCTAGCCCGCATGCAGAAGGTATGACAATGAACATTAAAGATCAGATTAGTAAACAAACGTCATCACTATTACCTGACTGTGAGGAGATACAGAATGTGACAGTTTGTTATGCGGATTTGTTTTTGATGCGTACAGTTTATTTTGTAATGAAAGAGGAATTACCACTCGCAAAAATAAATTCCCTTCTTGATTTACATCGATTAAACAAAGTAGATATGCCATACAGGAACATTAGTTGGACTACAGCACCGGAACTTCAGACCATTACAGCAGGGTTTTGTAAAAAAAAAAAAAAAATTGACAAACTAAACCAATCTGAATATTTTGCTGTATTGATCGACGAGAGGACAGATATAACAGTTTCCAAAAGAATGTCCATTTGTGTAAGATATGTAGTACATGGTAAGGCTGAGACTGTTTTCATAGGTAACTTAAGGATTGGTGTGCCCACACAATAACTGAGGCTTTGCTCAAGTATCTTGAGGACAGTAATATAGACGTAACTAAGTGTGTTTCACTAGCGACAGATGGGGCAAGCGTCATGATAGGAAGAAAACAGGTGTTGGAGTTCAGTTCCAGTCAAAAGCTGCACCATTTTGTGTCAAAAGTCATTGTGTCGCATATAGACTTAACTTAGCAGTAAGCGATTCAATATAAAGAAAAATGAACAATTGAAAAAATTCAATGAAAAGTTTGGCCAACTCTATCATTTCATATCAGTATCAGGTAATCGCACATACAGGTTGAAGGAAATGCAGAAATTACTGGAAGAGCCTGAACATAAGTGTTAAAATGCCATATTCAATACGTTGGTTAGGACTTAAACAGGCTGTTGAAGCAGTTTATGACAGTTATGGTTCAGTGTTGGCAACATTGTCAAGTTTAGCTGACAATGATCCGAAAGCGAAAGGACTGTACAAATATTTTTCAACATACAAAACTGCTTTATTTCTGGGTATGATGCTAGATGTTCATACTGTGTTGGGAGTACTATGTTGTCAGCTTCAACAAAATAACCTGGTGTTTAGTGATGTGCAACCAATGGTAGATAGTACTATCAGTAAGTTAGACTTCTTGAAGAACCATGATGGTAATGGTCTGTACGAAATGAAAAAGCAAATCAAAGTTAAAGATAACAAAGCTTCTTATAAAGGAGATGAACTGAAAAACTACAGCCAGCAGATTGACTCTCAATTTGAAACAGTAAAACAGGACTATCTCAGTAACATGACAAAAAACAAAAGAAAGAGAATACCAAAATAAGATGACATGATCATAAGTCATATCCTAGAGTCATGTACAGCAAATTCAGCCTCTGCCACAGATACAGCAGGGGAGGCTATAGAAATACTTATTAATCAATATGGGACAGAAAAAACAATTACAAAAGTTGAAGGTGACCTTACAACTGGTTTTGATAAGAGGGAGACTTGCGTTTCAAAACTGATAGATGGCAAAGGACTCTTAGATGAATGGCCTGGAGTTAATGGCATGCTGAGGGGGACTTACAAGGACATATCACTCCAAATTGTTGTATGCGGCTTATCCTCAAGCACTCGAGTATGCGCCAAACATATCTAGATTTGCCACTGTAGCATTAGTAAGTAAGTAAGTAACATGTTATCGATCTTTGAATGACTTTTGGATTCAATTACCCCTGAACAATAATCTATCACTGGGACAACACATGATTCGTATATGTTAAACTATGTTTTATAACCAATGTTCTTATAACTGTGTATTTTTTAAATAACTGACCCCAATGCTCTTCCACCAGATTTTGATAAAATATCAATGGCACTATCATGAGTAAGGTTTTCATGAAAATATACTCCTAAGTATTTATAAACAGTTGTAAAATTGAGTACAGAACCACCTAGACTAAATTCAAAATTGCTCCTTTCCCTGCCTTTATTTCTGAAGTGCATTACATTAGTCTTGGTTTTGTTCACGAGTAAACGCCATTGTTTGCACCAATTCGGAATATAATCTAGCATGTTCTCCATATCGGCCTCATTTTCGCTCAAGATTAAAATGTCGTCTGCATAGAAAAGACAGCATATTATTTTGTCCCCAAACTTTACCCATTTATGCAGAGTATTTAATCCTTTAATTAGGTAATTTATAAAGAAGGCAAAGCATGTCGGTGAGTTTTGGTCCCCCTTACGAACCCCGGATGAAACCGGAAACCAGTCCGTCAGTTTTCCGTTTCATTTAACAGAAGAGATTGTATAAGTCAATAACGATTTGACTGAGTCATAAAACTTTCCGTCTATATTTTTAGATATCATTTTATATAATAGCATGTCTCTATTGACAAAGTCAAAAGCTTTCAGTAAGTCAATACAAGTTCGAAAAGTGTCCCTTTTCTCGCTTACACGGTTTCGAATTATGCTGTTGGCTACAAAAACAAGTCTGATATCAAGTTTTGGTTTTCTACGTAATTTTGTTGAAGCGCCTATTTAAAATGCCCGAATATAATTTACTGACCGTTGATATCAAACTAATCCCTCGGTAATTTAAAGGAATCCGATTATCCCTATGTTTATCCTTGAGTATGGGGGAAATGAGCGATTGTCGCTAAACAGTAGGAAGTATACCCGTGTCAAAACACAAGTTAAACAATTCATGCATTACGCTTATCATTGTTGGATTTCGCAATACTTCATACGGTATTTTATCGGGTTTAACATTTTCCCATTTTTAGCCGAGTAAACCACCTTTTCTACCTCTGCTTTAGTTATGGTGTAGTTTAGATTTGGATTAGCATTAAAAGGGGATCTAACATTCTATCCCCAAGTACTTGTTTTTCGGCCTTGACTGTTTCGTAAAAGTCATCATCAAACAATGAAGTATCTTGCGAAGGGTTATATAAGTCCTCAAAATCCCGTGACCATTTAAGGGAACGTGATTTTCACCATGAATAGGATTACTTTGACCATCAATCACTTCTATGGGGATTTGACTCTTACGCTGTGGGCCCAAATGTTTAATATGACTCCAAAACTCTCGGGGATTGTTGGAACAATGATTCTCAATATCAGCAGACAAAGACTTATTATACCTTCTTTGAGCTTGTCTGAGGTTTTTATAAAAAATATCTCTTGCCGTTACGTATGATAAACGAAGAGATTCCCTATGCTTGCGTTCCCCATAAAACTTAGAAACGGAGTTTTACTGTTGTCGCATTGTTTTCCAACACGATTCAAGATTTTCATCCCAATAGGGTTTATAACATTTGTATCTTTTACATGTTGTTTTTTAGCAATCCACATATGGGATGTTTTTGTTCATATCTTTAAACAAGGTTGAACAAAATTCATCGTATAAAGTGTCTACATTGGACTGATTTTCACGACATAACTCAATATTTCTTATTAAACGTAAAAAGGCTTGTTTTGAGAGGTCAGTCTGTAAGAAGTCATTTGGGATTTGGTTGAATTTATATTTCCTAGTATTGTAGAATGGCTTGCTTGTCCGCATTCCTTCACTTAAATTGTTATCCATGTACGACTGATAAATTATATGTTACCTTAAGTAACGAGTGATCCGGTAGTTTACATCTATCTCCAATTAATTGTATTTCAAGTCACGTCAGTAGAATGTGAACAGTCCTTCAGTACACGTGTGAAGTCCAAATTTAGGTAAGTATAAAAAACAATACATTGAATCTTTATTACAATTTAATTGTTATACCTACAATGGAAAGTTCTACATAAATATTTATTTCATTCATAGTCATTATTACACAGCTTTATTAACAAAAAAGTACATACATCAAGACAAAATAACACACACTCACATAAATTATATTTAGCCCATAAGTTGGCCATAACAATCATAAACAGAATCATTTCCATTGTAACAATGTAAATGATTTATTTTATAATATAACTTGCAACAAGTAAATTGTACTTATGGTAAAATTCAAACTCATTTCATGTGAAGTTATGTGTTAATATGAGCCGTTCCGCGAGAAAACGAACATAAAGGCATTTGCGTAATGTATCGACCAGATCAGCCTGCGCTGTCCGCGCAGACTGATCCGAGCCCACGCATTACGTCTCCAAGAGATAGAGGTATGAGAAATGATTTCTGAAACAGAAAATCAACAGTAGGTGAAAAGTGTCTATCCGGGTAAGCCTGCGCGGCATGCTTAGGCTGATCAGGGTCGACACTTTACGCAGAGACCACAATGTTTGTTTTCCCGGGAGACGGCTCATATAAT
>JAUELF010145288.1:0-15010 GCA_031471495.1 Clinocardium nuttallii | reverse complement strand
AGTTCATGGTTCCTAAGGTCAAGGTCAGACTTAAAGACTTTGTATTTGTTTCGAACAGAACAGACAAGTACACAACATTTATTTTCAACTATACCAATCCTAACACATGTTTTTTAAGGTAAAATTCCGAAAAAAATAAATAATAGATCAGAACAAAAAAAGTGTCTAACGAGTCAAAAGCATGAAAGGCAAGTTTTCTGCCACCTTCAAAGATGGTTGAATACAGACAACCGATTAAACATTGATGAAACTGGTTGCCTTAAATGGCTCAAAGTAATGTATATAACGTTTGATCTCTTCTATGAACATCCATAACAAAACATATACCGCTAGAACAGTTTTGTTTTAAGTTTTTGCTAAACTCATTGATATATATGTTAAAAATTATAAGAGTACTCAAGTAGCATTGCTTTATATGACATGATATTGAACGTGTAATGTTTTAGTCAGTTTACACATGAGCTTTTATATTAGAATACATTGAAATAAGAAAGATGTTAAATGAAAATTCCTATTTTTGCCCTTTTCGTTTAGACATGAAAACAATTTATAATGATCAAAGGAGTTCAATGCGTTAATAAAGTGTGTATATATATAGCAGTTATAATCAACCACCTTGATTTTGATGATGATTCTTTATAAACAGAAGACATTATCTATGGTTGAATAACATTTTCTAAATACAGACTGTGAACGCTTATTATTCTTTTAAAAAAAATAGGATTCAAAGTACGACATCCTATTCCTTCTTGATACAGTAGCATATATAAAATGACTCGAGTCACCGCTTATTTGACCACTCATAAGCATGGCTAAACAGCACTTTGGTTATTTCATACTTGAATCATTGACACTTGTTTTACAGATTGATACATGTGTGCACGTTTCTTATTACCAGATTATGATTCAATTCATTTCGAAAAGTCTTTTAATTGTTAATTCATTTGTTATCGTTTCAAATATTCTCAACAGTAAAAATGTATGGCATCATCAGACTGTGAATCCCACCATTCTGGTTATACTACATTGTTTTCCTCATTACAAGAATGTTTCTTTGTGCGACATGCATATAAACAGGAGAAAATTTATATAGATGAAAGTCGTCCCGCGAGAAAACCAACATTATTTACTCTGCGTAACGAATCTACCAGGATCAGCTTTAAAATGCCGCGTAGGCTAACCTGGACAGACACTTTCGCCTCCTGTCAATTTCCTGTTTCAGAAATCATTACGCTATACCTCTATCCTTCCAAGGCGGAATGTGTTAGTCCAGAATAGCATGCGCGGACTGCACAGGTTGATATGGGTCGATAAATTACGCAGATACCACAATGTTGGTTTTCTAGTGGGACGGCTCAGATTATGAATAATAAAAATTGCATAATTTAAATAATAATGTTTGTACATTAAAATAAATAGAGGCTATTACTTTATTGATCAAGCACACAACGTACATCGTCCTTAAAATCAACACAAAAGTATCATTGTGATTATCACGCCAACTATAGCGATCATTAAAGGACAACACAACTTCATCAGTCGTGATAGTAATACTGTTATTCGATTATTTCACAAAATAGCAAAAACGGGGAAATAATCCAAAGTTAAAAACAAGTTATGAAGAAAAATAACTCGAGGACACGACATAAACATCACATAAACTACAACTTCTTTTTAAATCGCCCACCGCGTCATAAGAGACACACCGGTTAACATGTGTCGCATACATCTATCAAAAATCTACCGTAGTTGTTTATAATATCCCTTTCGCCTGTATTACGCGGCATACTTACGGTATATGCGATGTATTATGTTGTTGTATTTAACGCATAATGAGGAGAATCATCTGGTATGGAATCAGACAAGTTCCTTGCTCTTGCGTTCAAACCACCTACTAGATAGAAAGTAGAAGTAAAATATTGATAATCAGTACGTGTTCTAGTTATCCTTTTGTTCCATTCCCCTGTTCTTGCGTTCAAATCGTCTGTTAAATAGAGGTAAACTCTTTATAATCAGTACAAACTGTCAGTACCACAAGACCCTTCAAATATATCTCGAACCAGGGGTTGTGAGCTCGAACCCTAGCTCGGCTTACATTCTTTCAGACGTTTGACAAACGTCATTGTGACATGCTTCTTTTTTTGCCTTCATTCCTTTTTCAACAATGGGCTGTGTTTAACAGTTTTTGTGGAAAAGCAGTAAGCTGCGTGTTGTGTGGTGAACTTGTGTGGGAAAACAAGGAAACGCATGAGTAGGTGAACTGGTCGAGGTGATATGACTGAAACATTGTTAACAAAGGCGGTAAACACCAATCAATCAATCAATCAATCACGTAGATCATTGTACATTAAACATTAATCACCCCGACATTAATTATTTGAATTTACATACAGTTCACAATGTTGCTTTAACTAACAATAGGTACTCAGATGAGCTTGTACATCACATAGTATATTTGAAATTACTAATAATTCGCCATGTTACTTTAACTAACACTAGGTACTCAGATGACCTTGTGCACACGCTCAGTATCACACTCACTATCTGACTATAGATAGAACATATCTAGATACATCGCGTGACTTAGATTTACAAACGTAGCCCTATTAGTCGTATGACCAGTTATCTTTAACCCTTTATCGACTTTGAAAGTATGTAGACAAAAATATCTAAAACTTTTGTGTAATTCTTTTTTTTCACCGAAAAGAGTTGAAATATTTTATGGTCATAATGAAGATATTTTTCTTTTGCAACAATGTCTTCAAAAGTCGTATGCAGCAAATACGTCTTCATGTTGGAAAGGGTAAAATAATACCTTAAGTCAAATAATTTGTTATCAAACCAAACCGTTTGACCGTTTGTTAACAAACGGTCTTTACTCCTTTGAATGTCATTGACTGTCCTTGAACCAATTTTGTGACAGCTTTTCTCGTTTTATCTTCATCCAGGGTATCATTTAAGTGCAAATATTTTCAAGTCCGTTTTGAAAAATCAGCATTGAAAGGGTAACCCTTTATTCTTGTCCGCGATTTTTTCTTGCATCAATTTTCGCACATATTTAAACTGTTTTAAATCACTTGGTTCTGTGTGAATGCTAACATATGGATACTTGTCGACGTGAAAACATTTTAGCAGACTTTAAAAGTTATACATAAACATGGAAATTTACACCAGCATTTGCATGTTAACGTCATAATTATAACAAGTCATTGATGGATAAGAGAAATTGTATTGTCGATTAATGAAGGAAAATAATTCGTGTTTAACCTCAGAATAGTTTCAATGGTGAATTATAACCTCATCTATCATCTATCCGTGACTCATAAATTAAGGTAAAGTGATTGTCAAAAAAGAATATATAATGTTCTATGGTAATAAATATGTGTTTGCATTGATAGTGTAGCAATTCAACACACACTGAAAGGGTTCAAGTAATAACGAAAATGGCAACCTGTCTCGACGTGTTTTATCTCCCGATAGATTATACTTATCTACGTCCTAGATTATACGTCTTAACTCGCTCTGTGCAGAATTGCCAAAGGTTGTCTCTTTTTTTTAAAGATATTATGGAAATTTTCCATCAAGATATTGGATAAGTGTTTGGTTGAAAAACATTGTGATAAACGGAGAAATTGATCTGCATTCCATCTTAAGAAACAATGGCATGTGCTGAATATGCCTTAAACTACGTCGAACATGTTTATGTGAGTACATCCAGGTGGGACAGTAAATCAGTTAGGATGTAATTAATTGGAACAACAATGGAAAACATTTACTACGAAACGTAAATTGTGACAACGGCGGTACATGATTCCAAATTATCCAAACCTTTGAGTCTAGATTCATCAACACTTTTAGCTATGCTATGACTATAATTTGGTTGTAGATTTAAAAAGACTTGAATGAAAGTTAAGCCATGGTCACATTTACGGTCAAGCACGAAGTTGACCGTAGTTCATTTCAAACGTAGTCTGCGGTAGTGTTACTACGGTTAACTGGTGGAAGTACGTTCGAAGTAGGTTCAAAATATGCAAAAAGAGGAAATATAGAAAGTCTAAGTAGGTTGTACTACGTGTAAGTACAGTCAGCTACATTGAACTACGAGCAAAGTGGCTAGGGTTAACTAGGGTACCACTACGTCTAACTATGAGCAACTACGTTACACTACGTATAAACCACGTCCTAAGTACGCGCAACTACGGTAAATTAGCGTCACCTGCGTAAAGTTACGGTAAAACGGTGTAGCTGCGCCTGCGTAGTACGGGTGAGCTACACTCATTGTGCTTCTTAATGATGACACTGAACAGGACCGTTTCCCATATGTCGATCAGCCTAGAACCAACGGAGACACTGGTTCTGCCATGGAACAGAGTCAGCTGGTGACGTCTGGTAGTGCTTGAGGTACAGCCTCTGCACCTTTTCAGCCCTGCTGTCGTGGTTCCCACTCTATGATTGAGTGAGATCCATCATGTTGGCATTGGCCCGCCAGGCACCATCAACGACGTTGTACTGAGCATCCTCTTGGTCCAGAGGATGCTAGTCTGCAGCAGAGTTCCTCACCCTCAAGTAGTCATGCAGGGCGACACATGATCTCACAACGAGGGTTGCAGTATCCACATGGACATGTAGGGTGGATAAAAGACAGCAAAAGCGGTTTACAAGTATGCAAAAAGCATTCTCTACCACACGACGTGCTCTGGACAGCCGGTAGTTAAAGACCTACTGGCCATTGTCTAAACCGCGTCGAGGAAAAGGTATTCATCAACCAGGTCTTCATGGCAATGCATCAACCCCTATGATGTAGTAGGGGTGATAACATCATCCCATGGTAGCGGGTCTGCATCTGGAACACCAAGGACACCATCCTGCAGTGCTTGGCGAAAGTCACAATGGTTTCAGATCTGGCCTTCCGAACAAAAGCCGACGTCTCCAATTTGTGTCCACAGGAAGCGGTACTAGGCATCCACCAAGGCCATAAGTACAATGGAGTTAAACCACTTATAGTTATGGTAGGAAGAACCTAAGTGGGTTGGCTTCCTGATTCGGAATGTGCTTCCCACCAAGAGCACCAAGGGTGTGTGGAAACTGTCACTTCTTTTGAAAGGTCCGAACCAACTTTTGCCTTTCTTCAGGTTCTGTGGGAAGCTTGACAAACACTGGTTCCAGGACATCAATCGGAGCCTGACACACATCAACAATGAGGTCTGAAATGGTGTTGTGGACTACCCTGAAGCCGAATCGGAGTTCTCGGTAGTAGTTTCCAGAGGTCAGATACCTGAGGCGAACGCCAGCCTTAGCGCAGAAGAGATGGGACACCTGCAACTGGTGGTCTGCTTGGTGATCCTTCCCTAAATCCTGGCCAGGATATCATAGAATGTGGCCACATCTACACGCAGCAATTGCTGGAAGGCCTGAGGGTCCTCCACTTGCAGCTCTGCCATTAGAGCCTCATATTAATCGTGGACGGGTCTGCGCAGCAACAAGTCCCTAGTCCACCATCTCCTTTGTCGTCTATTCTCTCCCCTTTCTTGTTCCTCTGGGTCCTCCAAATCCACAAGATATCTTGCCAGAACAACACGTTGAATGTTTATCTGACACAAGAACTTCGCAATCGTGATTCTCTGTCACCCTTTGTTTACGTATGCAGTTAAAAATTTCATCCACAAAACAAGATGTGTGTTATCCCAGAAATGTACGCGACAAACTACAGGGACCACGTGACCAGGAACTCCTAAACTACATTATTCTTATTAGTTGACCCTAGTGATCCGTACTATGAACACACTTCAAATGCAGTTCAACCCTAGTAGATCCTTAGTTGACCGTAGTGTTGATGTGTTTTGGCAGGTACTACGGTAAACAAAGGTAGGGTCACTTACGGTTAACTTAGGTCAACTATGTTCAAACTACGGTCACATTAGGTGAAACAACATCGTTCTTAACCGTGCCAATTTTTGAACATGTTGAAAAAGTATTTGCTTATTACGGGCAAATCATAAGTTCAAACTACGTTCATTACTATGTTGAACTACGGTTATCTACGTGTAACTACATTCAACTACATTTAATACGTTCAACTACGGCCAACTACGGTCATTTCCAACTACGATCAACTACGTAAGATGTGACCACGGCTTCAAACATGGTACCCGATCTGTTATATCACATGAAAGTAGGGAACCAGTTGATATTGAAGCAGAGGCCACAGTAACAAATTAAATTGGCCTTAACTCAAAACCAAGCATAAGGGGAAAACTGACAGTCTCTACAAAACGTAACATTATGTCGATGTCTTTTATAAACGTTACTTAGTAAACCCATCACAGATGCAATAGTCAGAAAATTGTTTAAAATGTGTGTTGCTTAAATCATTTACATTAAATCAAACACAATCAGAATGGAATAGTAAGTATTTATGGCTTGGTGTGAATGAGACTAAAATTTAAAAAAAAAAACAATTCTCTAAAAGGATTATCTGTTGCCAGGATTGTTGGGTCCACATTCGAGTAAAACCAGAGACATTTAAAGTGGAAGAAGTTGCTTCCCTCCTTTTCACTCAGGGTCGCGGGGAAGGCAATACAACTGATGCATTATTGTCACGAGTGATACTATTGGTAATACTAGGAAAGTATTTCAAAAGAAACGCGATAATATAGCTTAAATACTGTTTAATATGGCGTAAAATATCCTTTAAACAAATATTTAGAACAAGAGGGCCAAAAGTGCACTAAATCGACCACCGGAGTAAATTAGTAGCCAATATTTAACTGCAAATATCGAAGAAAGTTTTATCAGGAGTACAAATGAAACTTCAAGGAGTGGACACTGATACAGGAATATCTCATCAGTAAAGGTCATTTGTATCCTGAAATCTAACACGAAATTAATAAAATGGAATTATAAAGTTTTGTCATTTTGCGCCTTTCATGTATCCGCCTTGCTGCCCTGTTTTTCAACGAAATCAATATGGCTTGAACAGCTTTTGTAGTGTGCCACTCGAAGAACATTTCTACCAAATTATCTTGGAATCGAACAAGCAGATGACGGAGGAAAGGGTTTTAACGTTTGGGATTTTGTTCTCTTTTTCTGATATCGTAGTAACCAAAGTTCTACACATAATGTAAGCCTTTGAACACTTTTAAAAGAGAACGAACAAAGGTACATTCGTTACGTTGAAATTGGTCAAGTGAAATGGTAGTTGTCATTTGTAGCTAAAAATTCAATTAACCCCTTTTGTGATGACGCCTTGTAGCTATGATTGTGTAACTTGAACTAATTAAGAAGAAGATCACAGAAGTAAGATTCCTATTAAATTTTCTTCAATCAGACAAGCACTTGCATAAAACTAGAATTTTCAAATATTGTCATGTGGCTCCTTTTTCGATGCCGCCTGACTGCCATGTTTTTCAACCAATCAGTAAAGCTTGAACATACGTTGTAGAGGGTCACCAAAGGAACATTTCTACCAAGTAATATTATAATCTGAAAAAAAAGCAAATACAGATGAGAAGGTTTTTAAAGTTTGGCCGTAATGTAATGTTCTCAATGGAACATTAATATTTGAACAATTATGAAAGAGGAACACCAAAGAAACAATCCTGTGAAGTTAAGTTGAATTTGGTTATGTAGTTTAGGTGGACATGTTGTTTAAAGATGTGCGTGAAGTTAGCCGGAGTAGCTGGATCTCCGGCTGCATGATCCAGCCGGACGTACTTATGAAGTGTATTTGTGGGGTTATTTCATTTGATGTTTTCTTGTGGATTGCACCCACAAGTATGCTATTCATTCCGAATTGCATCTCTTTTACGGAATGAATAACATGAATATGCAAATAAGATACCCGTTATAAAAGAAACATATACACTATTTATCTAAGTGTCTCTATAAGGATGGTGGAAAGGCTTTAGGATAAACACGCACCCCACAATAACTCTATCAACTGGCTGGAACTCCGGGAACTCTGGCTGTATTAACCAGCCGGAACATAATTGCTCCCACCAGGATCGTTTAAGGCATACGAGATTTATACGAGATTCACTAGTCACCTTTAGCTTTATAATCCAGCCAATATTAAAATATACACATAATGCATGTCGTTAAAGCTTTACGATAGCCGGAATGTTTTTTCTGCTGATTAGTACAGACCTCGTAATAGGAAATACAGCTGTTCCGGCCAGTTGATACAGCCTGCGTAGCCGGAATTCCGCATGTTACGGCTGGTTAATACTTGTGGGGTGAGTGTTTATCCTGAAGCTTTCCCACCACTCTTATGAAGACACTTAGATAAATTGTTTTGTTTTCGTTTCTTATATACTTATATAACGGGTATCCTGTTTGCATATTAATGTTATTCATTCTCACGGCGGTATGTAAATAAAACAAAATTACGGCCGTGAGACAGTAAAAAAAATGTGCATACCGCCATGAGACAGTACAAAAACTGTCTCATGGCCACGTGGTAAATTTGTCTTGACAGTAAACAGTTTTGTCAATGGGAGTTTTATATGGACAATGGAAATGAGATATAATACATATACATATTGAATCAATGTCTGTAGTGGTCTGTTAAAAATTCTACTGTTATTCCAGTTATCTGAGCGACAAGAAATATAACTGGGAGATATTTTCATATTGAACAAGACGAATGTTTGATGCAAAGTATAACAAAACAGCCACAATAGTTTGTTGCACACGAAGAAATAATAAAAAAAATACATTAAATTCAAAAACATTAGACAAATTCAATCTGTAGTTAGTAATACAGATATCGGTATTTAAAGATATAAGTATTACGTAGGATAATTATCCCGGCTGGTCTGTGTTTTAAGCGAATAAGATAATTTAGAAGTAAACTGATCATGAAAAGGTACGAAATAAGACGAAGACTTGGACAAAAGATTATAATCAATTTCCATTTGTACCAAAAATAATTAACTATTTGTATTAAACACCAGCCCTGATATGATATGTTTTTGTAAAATAATGCAGATACACAGAAAACCTGTTTTTGATTTGTATGGATAAGTCACGATAGTGGATAAGGGTTTAATCACTTCCCACATAAAACAAATCTGCAGTAGACGACTTTAAATTACCAAGTACAAAATATAAAAAATCTATAAAATGATAGTATGATAACTGAGCATTGTTCACAATTATTGTGGTAAATGCAATCATTAGGAACAACACATAGATACTATATATAAATGATAGCAAATTAAACAATTACACCTTTTGCCACAATGATTTCAAAAGTCGTTTGCTGCTGACACTCAGAAATAGTATATACTCGCATGTGGGAAATGGTTAAAACCGTAAATGAAACAAAATTGGCTTATTATGAGTAATTTCACCTTTTGTCACAATGATTTAAAAATTGTCTGTTGCAGAGTCTCGTAATGGGTATATACTCGTATGTGGTAAAAGGTTTAAATCATAAATAGAGAAAATTATCTCATTTTGAGCAATTTAACCTTTTGCCACAATGATTTAAAAAGTCGTTTGCTGCAGAGGCTCAGGGAGGGTGTGGACTCCTATGTGGGCAAGGGTTAAACCGCAATGGGGGAAAATTAAGCATATTATTAGCCATTTTACCTTTTGCCACAATCATTTCAAAAGTCGGCTGTTGCAGAGGCATAGCAATTCTATATACTCGTATGAGAAAAATGGTTTAACTCGTTAATGGAGATTATTCAACTCATTATGAACATTTTTACATTTTGTCATAACGATTTTAAAAGTCGTCTGTTGCAGAGGATCGGTAAAAGTATAGTTGTAGGAAGACGTTAAAACCGTAAATAGAGAAAATGAAGGCAATACATATTTGGTCACAATCTGATTCAGTGTTAATTCAAATGGTTATTGGGGAGAATTTCCTTTGGAGACATTAAGACTAAAAACATTGAATGGGTATGAAAATATGAAAGATATACTGCAAAAACACCACTTTCTTTTATTGTTTCATTAACATGTTGAACAAGCAAACGTGTTTTCGTTCCCGGTTGAGGCAATTACATCATATAGAATGAAGCGAATGAAGCAGACTAGGAAAAAAGCTAATAACCATAGTATATGATATGAAAAAGCATGAATGTTCATACAATACAGTGACGTAATAACGGTGATAGATAGCGTCTACTGGAGTAATGCGTAATATAATATAGGATGAAAAAAATCAGACAACATAAGGCGCGCCCATTTTGTGGTTCCCGGTTTGAGAACCAAGCGTATGAGGCAGGTAACAAATTCAGTGGAAAGGTTCTCTATTTAACTGTTTAACATAGATACAATATACATTTCGCTTAACCAAAATTGTTCATACCTTTAATTAATATACCGGCCTTTGTCTTTCTTTTAATTTGTAAAAATCACACATGTGAATAGAGGGTAAAAGGGACGCTTTAAAAGTCATTTACCTTACATGGAAATTAATATACTTAGTAAGGACAAAGAGAAATAGCGATCTGTGGCACACTGGCAGGTCTAAAAATCTCATTGTGCTAAATTTCAAGGAATTCTTACAGAAAGTAGCTTCATGGTGGCTTCCAATAAACAAATGAAGTGGTTTGTAAAAACATTCTACTGGTATTTCAGTTATCCGAGCGTCAAGAATCATGGCGGCGGACAGATGTCAACATTAAATCAATGTGTTCAGTTGTTTGTTAAAACATTCTACTTTTATTTAAGTCATGTGAGCAACAAGAACCCTGGCGGGGAGACAGATGTAAACGTGGGTAAAAACACTCTACTGTTATTTCTGTTATGCGAGTGACAATAATTATGACGGAGAGCCAGTTGTTTTTTAAAACATTCTACTGTTATTTCAGTCATGCGAGCAACACGAACCATAGCGGGGGTACAAAGGTTAACATTGAATCAATATGTACAGTAGTGTGTAAAAACATTCTACTGTTATTTCAGTTATGCGAGCAACACGAACCATAGCGGGGGTACAAAGGTCAACATTGAATCAATATGTGCATTAGTGTGTAAAAACATTCTACTGTTATTTCAGTTATGCGAGTGACACGAACCATGGCGGGGGTACAAAGGTCAACATTGAATCAATATGTGCAGTAGTGTGTAAAAACATTCTACTGTTATTTCAGTTATGCGAGTGACAATAATTATGCCGATGCGACGGAGGTCAATATTAAACCAATGTATGCAGTGGTTTGTAAAGCCATTCTACTATTGTTTCAGTTATGCGAGTAACAATAATCATGGCGGGGAGACAGAGGTCAATATTAAACCAATGTTTGCAGTGGTTTGTAAAGCCATTATACTATTGTTTCAGTTATGCGAGCAACAAGAATCATGGCGGGGGTACAAAAGTCAATATTAAATCAATATGTGCAGTGGTTTGTAAAGCCATTCTACTATTGTTTCAGTTATGCGAGCAACAATAATCATGGCGGGGGTACAAAGGTCAATATTAAATAAATATGTGCAGTGGTTTGTAAAGCCATTCTACTATCATTTCAGTTATGCAAGCAACAAGAATCATGGGTGCGGGGAGATAGAGGTCAATATTAAACCAATGTGTGCAGTGGTTTGTTAAAGCATTCTACTGTTTTGTCCGTTATCCGAACGACACAATTAAGAGTGGGAAATATATGCCAATATTGATTCCATGTGTTTTGTGGAAAAAACAAACATTCTACTGTTATTATAGTTATCCCAGCGAATCATGACAGGGAGACATATGTCAACATTGAATCAACGATTGCAGTGGTTTGTTAAAACATTCTACTGGTATTTCAGTTATCCGAGTGACAAGAACTATGGCGGGGAGACATAAGTTGTCATAAAATCAACGATTGCAGTGGTTGGTTGACACATTATATTGTTGTAAATGTTATCTCAGCGACACGAAGCATTGCGGAGAGTGAGATAGTAACATTGAATCAACGTATGCAGTGGTTTGTTAAAACATTCTACTAGCATTTCAGTTATCCGAGCGACATTGATTAAAACTGGGATACAGAGGCCAATATTGATTCCGGGTGTGAAGTGGTTTCAATCGGAATGTAAACCAAGGATTTTGCGTAAACCCTGAAGCTGTTTCTTTGTAAAAGTCAACCAGGAAACTCTTGAGTGTTATATATATGGACTTGACATGATCGAAGAAAGCTAACGTGCATCAAAAAGGTAAACTGCGATGTAAACCAATTCGGCATTCTATCCAGTGGTACGAATCGGTTATTCTGATATTACACATTATCCTTAACATAATAGGTGTGTCCCTATAAATGTTGCCTCTAATCACACGGTGCCCACGCTAAACTGATTAAATAGCATACTGCACACACAAGTGTACGTTACTATGACCTCTTAATTGACTCCCATAATCCACCGACAATAAGTACAGAAAAGCATCTTCTCCTCTGGATCTTATCGACGTCAAAAAGTCACATTTATTCTTAATCGACACTAACCCTGATAAGCACCAGACTCTTGATAGTTCCCACATGTTAGAACTGGTTATATAACAACTAAGAGATGGTGAGATTACACGTACTATTGATGCCCTAAAAACCACGATCGAGTAGCAGATTTCCGCTATGACAACGAGTATTGTTTCGGGAGTCACCGATGATCTGCATCAGAAGATACCGAACTTTACGACGAAAAAAACGAAGCTCTCCACAAAAGGGTCCAACAACTCGATGATGGCTTCAGGTGCTGAATGCAGACATTACCATGCAGCGAGGTACCATCTTCTATCAAGCCCACTTACCTGCGATATCTAATTACACTAATTGTCGGACTACAGTTCAAGCATGCTAGCACTACATAGTATATATTACAGAACATGCGGAAATTAACATCGTTTAAAGCTCATACCTTTCAACCCTTTATATTCTGATAACATCTTAGAAGAAGGATAAGATTTGAAAGCATGGATAAATATTAATAGGCAACATAGGGCTACTGTTGATGTATGACTACAGGTCAAGCACACTAGTGCTACATTTACACTCGTTGAAAGCTCATAACATTCAACCCTTGTCATGCCAATTACATTTGATCGCCATCTTCCATCATACATTTTGGCTAATTCCCCAATTTTAAACGCATGTTGACGCATATACAGCAGACGTCCTCTAAAGGCAGTGTAGCAAAAGGAGAGGTTGGTCATGAAAACTTGACACAATGTTCTCAACTATATCAGATAATCAAAACACACGTTAACATTTCCTTAAACGCTTAAAAACACTGTAAAAAAAGTATTTGAATTGTCAATTGTTAGATTGTCAAATGTACTTTGTATATTATTCAACTCAACCGCCCATGATATGACCCTTTCTCACTTTCAGAAGCGTTTTAACTATAAACACTTGAAGACATTGTTAAGAAAGTAATTTATATTATCAATTATTAGATGGTCAAGTGTAGTTGTATATTATTCAACACTACTGTCTATGAATTAACTGTTAACCCTTTCTGGGCGGCGTCCAGTATCTTGCCAGCTAAATAACTTTAGATTGAGTCAATCAAGAGTTAATGCCCTTTAATTATAGAAGTTACCTTAAATTGGTATTGTCAGCTAAAACACTTTAGAAGCCATTGTCCAATGATCATTAAATGTAGTCAGATTGTGTATTGGCACAATATATTGTTTGTTAACTAGCCATATCGCTTCAGCCAATCGAAAGTTATCGGCCTTTAATTATAGAAATTACCTAAAATTGATCTTGCCAGCTAAATGACTGAGTCAAGTGAGAGTGTTCGCCCTTTTATTAAATAAATTAACAAAACTTGGTCTTGTCAGTCCAATATATTCAATCATAACCACATTTGGTAAATATGTGTATTGGCATAATATTTCAGACAAGTTTGATAACAAGCCATATCGCTGTATTCGCTCGAGAGTTATCGGCCTTTAATTATAGAAATTATCTAAAATTGATTTGTCTGCTCAATAACATAAAAAGCCTTTCTCCAATCATCATAACATTTTGTCAAAAAATGGGTATTGGCATAATATCTCGAACAAGTTCAAAGCCCAGCCATATCGCTGAAGGTCAATTGATAGTTATTTCCCTTTAATTATAGAAATGACCTAAAATAGGTTCGCCTATCAATAACCGTTGAAGCCTTTATCCGATCATCACCAAATTTAGACCAAATGTTGATGGGCAGAATATCTTGACCAGGTTCGATAACTAGCCTAGTTATCTTCGTCACTACACACGTATGTACCTCGAAATGGCCAAAACTGTATTAACAGTGTCCGCTCTCTAAATGTGCTTGACGTACGTACGTACAACCAATTATCACTATACAAAAGAACAGGACGGGCGTATTTTGTGACATTTGGCGCTCTTGTTTAATATGCAACTTATTTGCAACTATGGCCACTATTGTCCGCCTATCGAATATCATGTATTATGTATTATGTCCTTGTCATTATATCTTTAACACAGCACTCTCTTTCAAGTATGATTCTCATCTTCACACTCTACAGCTCATCTCAGGGTCTGCCAAACATCAGTATGAAACAAAGATGAAACACTGAATTCGTTCTTCTGTCAACAGTCAAGTATCGATTGCAATTCAAATATCCTTCTGCCAATCGCAAGTTAGACTGAGTCGATCTTGTCATCTATCTCTATCTTGTCAAGCTATGTAAAGGATGTATACACATGTATTGTATAGATCCTTCTAAAGCATGTGGTACGGACCTTGTTTATCACATGCTTCTCAGAGAAGGTTCGACTGAGCTCTATAGTCCCCTTTCTATTATTTTTTACCACTTCCTAACAAACTCACAATTTCCATCTGCCTGGACATTGGCCAATGTCATCCCATATTTTATAAAAAGGTGATCGTTCAAATCTACACAACTATCGCCCAATCTCTCTTCTAGGTTGAATCAGAAGTATTAATGAACGCTGTATCCACAAATATTTGTATACTTTTCCGATTGTTAATAACTTAAGTTGTCTTTAATCCGGGTTCGTAAACGAGAATTCTACCGTTAACCAACATAAATTACATTTATAAT
>JAUELF010145177.1:0-15011 GCA_031471495.1 Clinocardium nuttallii | reverse complement strand
ATATACGTCTACTTTAAATGCTTTATTTTCATATACAAATGAAGACTAATAAAGAAAATGAAAGTAGGAAACTATATCTTCGACTGCTGCAAATGTGTCAAAAGTTCCTTACTTAAATGTGTGTTACATCATGATGTGTATGTCTATAATATTGTCACTCTCTGTTCACTTGTAATATGTCACTGTATATTGATAAATGGGCCGGTGGCCTAGCTACTAGAAATACATAGGTATATGCATGTCTTAAAATTCAATGCAATAGGATAGTTCCTAGTTTTCTGTAGGATAATTAAGAGTGGGGTACTGGTTCGAGAACGCCAGGAAACAAACGTTATGTTAAATATTCATTTAACTACTGAGACTAAAATACATGTACCATTTAACTCCTTCAGAACAGTCAATTCCAATAGTTAGGACCGCATCGGAGGTGTAGATGTAGATCATCCTCCTCGGGTGCGGGAGGTCATGGGTTTGATCCCCAGCTGGGTCATACCAAATACTTAATTATAAGTTATTGGCGCTCAGGATATCGGGGTTAGCATTTCGACCGTCTGGCTTGTGTCAGGATAAACTAACACAGAGAACGACGTTATATAACTGAAAATCGTTAAAAACGGCGTAAAACACCAAACAATTTAATTAACAATAGATAAGGTTGGTGAAGTTAAATTTTAAAATATTAAAAGATGAACGAAATGCTGTGTTCTAATAGGAATTCCTGTGTATGGTCTTATTTACCCTTAACGATTGTAACTATATATACATGTATATACCCATTCCCCTTTTGTCTGTGCATTTACTCCTATAAAACATTACTTATAAACAATTACAACGCTGATATAATCATGCATATATATTTGATTGACTTTCGCGTCTACACTATGTGAACCGGTTTCTTTAGTCCCCATTGTAAAGTTCATATGTGTGTTAAAGTCAACTGGGAGTGCCATGGGCCATACACATATAAGTCATAACACCAGATAGACGATTAGAATTGTGACATTTACGAATACGTGTATTTGTAAGATAGAAGTAGAAATGGGTCGATCAGCCATTTTCTTTCTCGGTTCATTCTTGTATGTTTCATTTCTTACAAAGTCGTTCGCTTCTGATGAATCGTCATTGGATCCAGGACTTCAGAATGATTTAAACCAGATGAATGTTAAAACGATTCAAGGTATGTTAACGTCTAGTTATAGTAGATTAAGCTCAACCCATTATTACTTTGTGTATTTAAATATACGAACAAAAAACCAAGACATATCGAAACATTATTGTTTTTATAATGTGTATACTTTTGTAAATATACAGCGATAACAGACTAATTATTATATATACTATAAATGTATATACCGACCAACTATGAGTATAAATACAAGCATTCCTATCACCATTTTATTAGTGTTTGTTAGATTTTTTCCTTTATTTTTCTCATATATGTTGATATTTGTTTACATACAAATACAAGTTATGAATATAACAATATAGTAAAGCATAAATTCACTCAATCGTTCAATGGCTCACTCATACACATGGTTTATTACTTTTCAAAATATATACATTAAGTCCTGTTTCACTTTAATTAGCAAATAGCTCTAATTTATCAAATAGGTTTGAAACAAGATGCCCAACTTCCCCTACTATTTTCTTTTTTTCCTTTTTTAAAAGGGATATAGTCGAAAACATTGATTTCAATGAACTTGTCGATTATGATATTCAACTGCTGTCGTAGTACCTTATTTGGTTCGCTGATGATTTTGTTTTATTTACAACCAGTCTCGAGAGTGTCCAAGCCCCGATTGGTAGCTTATACGCATATTCCTGTAAATGGAAATAGTATTGTAACTTCATAATCTAGATATTGTTTCGGAAAGCAAATGGCGTTAATTGTTTGCTTGTTTCAGATAAGCTCTCATAAGTTAGAAATTGTATCTGGCCGATTTTATGGAGAACAGAGGCATAGTCAAATGTTTTCCTCAAACCCAGTTGAAAATGAATTTCTTGTTTACTCTTTGTCCAAATAGAAGCAACCTGGTAATTCGAAATTGCCCATTATTCATAAAAAAAATTATAAAAAAAACCTGTCATCTTCTATAAAGATGATATAAATATAATTATGTAGATATATTTTTTTGGAAGGTTATTCTATACGGGATGCGTTATAAAGCATGTTGCTGGTCCCTAACCTAGTCTTATTGTGTAAAGTTTCCATTTTATATATATATAAAATATGTCTAGTTAATTATTATCTTATATATCTTATATCTATTTACTTTTTTAAAGTCATATGTTTCTACTTTTTGAATGGCCATAGAAATGTGTTGTCGATGTTTGCCAAAAAGATTTAAATTAAATTGAATTGAATTGTTATTGTAAGTTTTCTTTGTGCAGAAATTGAACGTATCATAAAACAACAGCAGCTACAAATTGACCAACAGGCTACATTATTACATCAACAAAACGAAAGAATTAAATCTCTTGAGGAGAAATCGAGTCTCGATGATGGCGATGTCACGGAACAGGCAGAAAACGACGTTGAACCAGAGGATATTAGCATGATGCAACCAGAATCAATGAACGAAGTCCTTTCGGAAAAACGAAAAGGTATTTATTTCGGAGGGTTTGTAGATTTGTGTCGTGTTTAATCGTTGACCTGGATTGTATTTAGATTCTCTAATTGACATAACAGGGTGTTTAGAGTTACATGTAGGTATGATTAGCGAATATGTTTATCACATAACAGTGTTTTAATAAGCAACCAAAAAGGTTTAGTAGATCTGAATACTTCTGGCAATGACATTTTGCTAGTGTTCTGTATCTAAAGGAAAGTTTTTATCATTTGAAACTTGGAATAAGGATTTTGAATCCCAAAGTGATTTGAAAATTTGTCTGTAGCTAAGGCGTTAAATGACGTATGTATAAAACAAAATGTTTAGTTGTTTTCCTGTCTAGACAAACGTCGTGATTAACCTGGACGTATTTTTAGATTAAGACCTTTCAATTTAACAAAACATCTTGATAAATACGGAAACGATCATCATTGTTACCGTTGCTTTACAACAAATAATAAATGGTCAACCGGATTCTAGAAACCATCTCTTCACTTTAAGATGTGCTAATAATTCGTTGCATCATAAGACTTGTACAAATAAATGTTACGTTGACGTTTAATATCGACTGATTACTCGGTAAACAAGAACGTCGGTAAACAAGTCGAATGCGTTTTGTGTAGTAATGACTTCGGTATATTCTTTAGACATTGCGTAAATGAATGTCCACTTCTTCTTAAACTTACTTTACAATTTCTTGAAAATATAATGTAACATATTAAATTAACGAATCCCCAACACGAAACTCATGTACCTCGCAAATATTGGTAATATTCAAAAATAGTAATTATAGATAATTTCGGTCATTTCAGCTACCTTACGAGCGGTTAACCGTGTTGTGAAATACATAGAAGGTCCAGTTGGATTTCATGCAACAAACGACAAATATGTAACAGTAAATATAGGAGACCACCAACACATCATTTTCGAAGATGTCCATCTGAACCCAGCAAATGGCTTCCACGTACAACACGGCATTTTCATTGCTCCGTCGGCAGGTATTTATATTTTTTCGACATCAATACTGTCGTATCTAAATTCCCAGTCAGAAATTGCAGTCAGCATCATGAAGAATGGCAATGCTCTTGGCAGAGCGTATGCTCACGGAGACTCCGGACGGCACGACCAAGGATCGGTGACAGTATTGGTACAGTTGGCTGTGGGTGACGAAGTCTGGGTGGAGTCTGGCTTATCGACGGCAGCTGAATGGGGCGATAAATACACGAGTTTCATGGGCTATCTTCTATATCAAATGTAAACGACTGTTTAATAAATGACGTACTATAAACAATATTTCGTAAGGGTATTTCATGCCTAGCCTAAAAAACATGTCCTAGTTTGGGTTTTTTAAAACTTGATGTACTACCAGTAAAGACTATGCACGTTTGGTTGCTTTAAAACAAAAACACATGCACAAATCAGTCAACTCGCATTGATGTATTGAAGACAGTGTTTCGTCTAAAAAGTATTATCAATATTTTTCTTTTCAAAATAATAAGTTTCGGACATTTAAATTTGAAATCGCTTACAGGGACAATGTACAATTTGTTCTTGTAATGCATGATAATAGGTTTTGCCAATTGATCTCAAATGATGCAATAGTTAGCCGTCAGGTTCATCGACCAAACTTCTTTTTCCTGGTAAACGCAATCGAGTGACATTGCGTCTGAAAATATTTCATTCGATATCTGCATATATCTTTTACATCACTTGTCATCATTAAAAAAGAAAAAACCCACCCTTCCCACCGATTTGATTATTGTATTTGTCATTCAAGTCAAGTTTTAGTCACGTTTCAGCGCACTCCTGTTCTACTATGGACAGTAACGTTCTACAAGTCACAGCTTCGATAAAAATACTGGGATGCGGGGAATTACCTCCACCAGGGTTGACTGCGTGCCTATGCCTTTGGGTTTTTAAACTAACAGTGCGAGTCTCTGTCACCCGGGCTCGTCATCTGTTGCTTACAAATATACTTTTTATGTTAATAAGCTTAGGCCAGATTACGACAACCAACAAAAAGAGATTATATTGTGTCACCTTTGTTATCTAACTTTGCATTTAATAAATATGAGTTTTTCATTTTAAAGTTTATATTGTACGTTTCTACACATAAATATTAGCTTCTTTGAAGATTGTATTACTTGCAGTCACGGCTGAAATAGGTGGTTGGGAATTTCAAACTCTATATTTCATTTAATTGAGACGGTAAAATATTTTGATTTTTTGGCATAATGTTCCCAAAAGGAATTATTAATAAAGAACAGGTCATGAGTATTTCTAGAACTTGTTGATTTTGCTTTTAAACGTTGATATTCCAATTATATGCGGTCAAAACAGTATGTTAAAATTGTAATACCATATGGCTAATTCAGTATAGTTTAATTATATTTGTTTGTGATGTGATTAATAATGTATTATTTCTGAAAGCAAATATATTTGTTGTTACTTTGATACCGAATTATTACCAAAATGTTGAAAAATAAATGAAATAAACGATTTTTCTTGTCTCTCGGGTGATGTCGTTTTTATCGAAAAATTCTGAAATGGGGTAGGGTAATTCAAATTGAATTTTATTGTTATTTGACGGTAAAATCTTTTAAAATATCAGAAATGTATCTCCCAATGGATGTTGATAGCAAGGAAAACAAATTCAGGCAACATGTTGATATTAACCATTACAGATCTGCTACCTTAATGCCATTTGGTGAGCAGAAAAACTAATATGAGACGTTCAGCTTGCTGTGTAATTTGTATTTCCATGTGAGACTACTCTTACATAAATACGTAATCATGAAAATCAACTTTTCCTTTTTCTTCAATGTTTTTCAAGAACGTATGAACTCAATTAAGCCAGGTTATGTGTTACTTCCCCTTGTTCTTATTGTTTAGTGTAGTCTATATAAGGCTTTTATGAATTTCACCTTCATATAAAGGTATATTGTATATATATAAACTCAACTCTGTTCAATGATAATAAGTTTATTTCTGACATTATTTGTTGATTGGTCTTGGTATTTTAAAATAATCGGCTGCTGCAAGTTGTTCTAAACGTTTAATCTATACAGGCTCAGATATGATTGTCTAACATTGTGAAAAGATTGGAAACGCTAAAATCAATATACTATTGAACAAGGGTGGCTGGCAAGTTATATAACATCCCTCTTGTCCTTCAAGTAAGTTCATATTCTTGGACTAAAAATTGATAAATGGCAGAAAACAGTAACAAGATTTCACCAATGTATCTTGTTTTCCATTTTAAAGTCGCATATTGCAAAAGCAGTTAATACTATTCAACCATTTCCCTCATGCATACGCACCTTTGAAACAGTCGATATTTGATTACATTACATTGCATTAATCAAATTTCTTGTTTTGCCACAATGTTTTGATTTGTATTCAATGTGTGTCCTTTAAAATAAAGAAATCTTTCATACATTTACCTTTTTATTTTCAAAGACAACTTCTGCCGATATGTTGCATGTGGGAAATGGTTCAAGTCGCATAAAGCAGAATAAGGGCTAAAATGAAATAGTGTAAGAGCCTTTATACCAACCTCTCGTGATTGACGATTTCATATTAGTCGGATGCCCTTTCTTGGTCATGCTGTACCACTGCTATATCCCAATATATCCCTGTCGTATACGTTAGACTAGTTAGGCAGTTTGATAAATTCAATACAATTCATAAAGTATGCTGCAAAGATACGCTTCTGTTAGGTATTAATTAATTTTTATATTACTATAACTCCAAATGCACTATTTCATTGAATCACTTTTGATTATTGAATATGTTCAGATACACCAAGATTATCAGAACTCTTGCTTTGAAGTCGGCAAAGAAAATTTCGTTATTCTTTAATCATCATAATATTCAATTCGTTTATCTGGACACCTCTTTTTACCAGATAACGTTAATAATGTTGTTATATAGTCTACATTCCATATTAATTCAAAGAGATGATTGTTCATTTATCTTAAACATGTTATCCTAAAAGTATTTCTTCAAAGTAGAAGAATTTTAAATCTATATATTTCCCAAAACTTTACATATTTAAACAACTTAAAACTACATGTACTTAACGACGTGATTTATTGGTGAACCTTCATTCCTATCAGTATGACTAACACACAATATTAACACAAAGAATAGAGAATTTTGACAATAGGTTAAAACCTTCTATAAAGGAATTACACACATACACATTAAACAAAAGATCTGTCACTAATATAGACAGTCGCTATACATACTAGTAGTACGCTGCCCTGTGTTCCATAGTCACGCAACTAAAACTGTTTTGCGAAACCTAAATAGGTTTCGTCAAAAAAGCGTGCATTTGTTTGTAAACCAAACCTGTTCTACCTGTTTTCCATTCATAAAACATACAAATTTCGTTCGGTTCGATGGACATAGCTAAAACTGTATACGTTGTGTTTACTATGGGAAAAGGGGTCGTGTGCCATATATGTAATACAATACAAACTGTTTTATTTGCTATCATGATTTATCATGATTTAACATGCAACGTTGAATATATTGCCTCTGCGTAATGTATCGATTAAGATCATCCTGTGCAATCCACGCAGACTAATCCGGGCCAACACAACCCGTATCAGGGGATAGATGTATAGAGAAAATATTTCTTTAACAGAAAATCCACAGGAGGCGGAAAGTGTCTGTCCGGTTTGCGTAAGTTGATCCAGGTCGATAATTTACGCTGAGTCCAAACAACTGGTTTTCTTGTGAAACGACTTGTTCTTATACTAGGCGAAGACCATGTTGCAATGTTAATTTACTCTTCATATCAGATACAAGTTCATATAAGTACTATCTCATTTTTATATGTGTTTTATAAAACATTTCGTTGTCATAGTCCTAGCTAGTAATGCTCGTATTTACCCAATATAATGTGAGCCGAATAACGTGAAAACTAACATTGTGGACTCTGCGTAAAGTATCGACCCGGATCAGTCTAAGCATGTCACGCAGGCTAACCCGGACATAAACTTTTCGTCTACTCTATCCCCTTGATATGGAATGTGTGGGACCGGATTTACGGACTGCGCATGCTAATCCTGGTCGATATATCAAACATATGTCATTATGTTGGTTTTCTCGTTAAATGGCTCATGTCATTTGTGTTCATATGTAAAAGTTTGAAACACAACAGAACATCAATTAATCATCAATTTCAGTTATTTACTACACATGTTAGAAATTCCGTGAATCTTAAAAACATGCTCGTTCCCTTAGTCATATTTTTTCAAGACTGAATAACTATACGACCAACTAGGTGGCACACTAAATGTCCCTCCCTAAGATCTTTGTCTAAACAGTAAGCAACCAAAATATGGCCCGCGTGTTGGATCCTATAGCATCTACCTACCGTAAAGACTCACTTCAGGACAGTCCCGTCCGATCTTCACTCTCACTGTCTGTCTACATGCAATATGGCCCGCGTCTTGGATCTTATAGCATCTACGTACAGTAACGACTCACTTCAGCACAGTCCCGTCCGATCGTCACCGTCACTGTCTGTCTACATGTAATGTGGCCCGCGTCTTGGATCTTATAGCATCTACCTACCGTAAAGACTCACTTCAGCACAGTCCCCGTCCGATCGTCACCGTCACTGTCTGTCTACATGTAATGTGGCCCGCGTCTTGGATATTATAGCATCTACGTACCGTAAAGACTCACTTCAGCACAGTCCCGTCCGATCGTCACCGTCACTGTCTGTCTACATGCAATATGGCCCGCGTCTGGGATCTTATAGCATCTACGTACCGTAAATACTCACTTCAGCACAGCCCCGTCCGATCGTCACTCTCACTGTCTGTCTACATGTAATGTGGCCCGCGCCTTGGATCTTATAGCATCTACGTACTGTAACGTCTCACTTCCGCACAGTCCCGTCCGATCGTCACCGTCACTGTCTGTCTACATGCAATATTACCCCTATGTTGACGCCTGTGCCACTCTAACCTTTTCCTTCATACAACATAGTTGATGCAGCCGATCTATGTAAACAAATGTTAAATTGAATAAATGTAAGTTTAATTATTCATTTAACGGTCGAAACACTGTCGCAAATGGAGAAATTGCTTGTTTTGAGCAATTTCTGCTTTTGTCACAATGTTTTCAAAAATTGTTAGTATCAGAGGCGTCCGAAAGTGCGTACACGTCGGAAAGGGGGGTTAAATGGTGGAACTGAAGAGGCAACACAACCGAATACCATAAGGCGCCACTCAATACAAATAGCAATGTGAAATGAACCGTGATATAACTGAAATACCGTTTAACTCTAATAAAAACAATCTGATAAAATAATCAAATTTTAAAACCTTTCATGGAAACTAGTACGAACCAAGTGCATTACTATGATAAGAATTCCTGTATAGGTCAATATTTGCCCTTAACTCTTGTATATATATTTGTACTTGCTCCATTTTGATCTGTGCATTCACTTCAATAGACCATTATACAACAAATGTTGATTTAATCACGAAGATATACTTTGATTGACTTGCATCTACAATATATAGTCAGAACGAAGATATATCAATCAGTTATCCCTTTCTCACATACAGCATATATATGCGGTAGACGACGTTGGAAATGTCTACTTAAACATGAAAACTATCTATAATTGTAAGTATGAGTACTGAAAAAATAATGAAAACATTGTGACAAAAGGAGAAATTGCTTGTGTCGAGCAATTTCGCGATTTTTTCAAAAGTCTTCTGATGCAGACGCTTCAAAATGCGTTTATAGGTGGAAAAGTGTTAAATAGGCCATAAGGACACCAACTCGATGATGAGCATTGCGACATTAACACATACGTGGATTCGAAAGATAGAAGTAGAAATGGATCGATCATCCATTTTCATTCTCGGTGCGTTCTTGTTGATTTCATTTCTTACAAAGTCGTTCGCTTCTGATGAATCGTCATTGGATCCAGGACTTCAGAATGATTTAAACCAGATGAATGTTAAAACGATTCAAGGTATGTTAAAGTCTAGTTAAACTACATGTATTTGAATCGCACTCATTCATACAGCTCCGAACATCCTTACATTACTTATTGCAGTGTACAATCGTTAGAACAAAATATGTTTTAAGCATTAACGTTTCTTTTTTAAATATACAGTTATAAAGAATGCAAATGTTTAAGAAAACATATAATAACTCTATCATAGTTTTACAATTAATATATTTTTTGTTTATTTTATTCATTAGTTTGTATTATTATTACAGAAATTGAACGTATCGTATCATAAAGCAACAGCAGCTACAAATCGACCAACAGGCTTCACTTTTACAAGAATATAGACATGAGTTACGTGACCAGAACGATAGAATTAAACTTCTTGAGGAACAGTTGAGCCGTTATGATGTCGATGTCACAAAACAGAAAGATGAAGACATGGAACCAGATGAGGATATGGAACCAGATGTTGATATGGGCATGGTGCAAACAGGTTCAACGAAAGAGGTTCTGGCTAAAATACAAAAAGGTAGTTATTTCGGGGTTTGTAGATTGTCGTGTAGTTTGTCGAATTATGTTTAGATTATCAAATTAACCTAACAGTGTATTCAGTGCTAGGTCTAAGTAGCGAATCGACCAATACTATTACAGTCTCGGTAAATACAAACCAACTTCTCAGTACTCTGTTTGGTGAATCTAAATACATCCCTGGTAATGGCATTGTGAGAGTTTTCTACATTGAAAACACCTGTCGGATCACGATGTAATAATTCATACATTATACTTATGATGTTTTATAATTATCAACTTTCCTTTTTTTCCTTTTTGTTTAATTTTGTACTTCGGTAAGCTCCCGTCGTGTTTGATGGAACCTTTCACCAAGAAGAACTTTTCTTTACTCAGTTAATAAACTTGTCTTAAGCAGCCACACAGAGGAGATTCAACATTTGGCAGCTGACCACAGGTGACTGCTTAAAAATAGACTAATAAAGAAGACAAATGTGTTTTGGTTAATCTTTAAAGTGGCTGCTTAACATAGGTGAGCGCTATCACAAGTTTAACTGTAACTAGATGGAATGCTGATATTGTGGAATATTACTGCCGTAAGATAACCTTTCAACTTTTTGCACATTGACAGGTTATCTTAGACCAACAAAAAACTTACAAGTGCCAAGAACTGCCACCCGTTACCTTTTCATGCTGCAAACACTAGCATGTTATCAAGTTATGGTTTGCGAATTTGACTTAACAAGCAAATTCATGCAATTTATATCCCCCGCTTCGAAAGCAAGCCAATTGTAACGATCAAACTTGGCCACGCCCTTAAGGTATTGAGCCTTGTTACGAAATTTGAAGAAAATTCTGTTCATATTTGTGGCAATTATTGCACGGACACAGCTACAAAAACAAACGACATTTGTTGTTAATTAAACGGCCATAACTCCACTGATTAAAGTCCGCCGAAAGTGACGATCGAACATATTATTACATTCATATTTGTGGCAGTTATTGCACGGAAACAGCAACACACGACATTTTTTGTTAATTAAGGGGCCATAACTACACCGGATAAAATCCGCCGAAAGTGACGTTCGAACTTGGCCTAGCCCTTAAGCAATTGAACATTTGTGGCAGTTATTGCACGGAAACGAAGTGTGACAGACAGACGGGACGGACGGGCGGGCGGACGGACGGACGGACGGACGGACGGACACACCCACAATAATAACCCCTTTTTTTTCTTAGAATAATAACTGGTTAACTAGATAAGATTCGTGTTGCCAGTTATCAATAAATATACATATATATATATATAATTATATATATATATACGCCCATTTACTTACAACTGAAATCCTTTTTAGTTAATATTTGTGTTGCTACTTATCGAGTTTTACAACTGGATATCTGGTAAAACGAATCTCATTTAGTTCACGAGTTATAGTATTAAGATGACTTTACAAACCATAATTAGATAACATGTACGTGTTGTGCAGTACAGAATGAAAGGGTAACAGGTGGCAGTTATGTGCACTTTAAAGCCTGTTGCAGTATTACGTTTCGTTAATATTAAATAAGTGGTAACACGAATCTTATTTAGTTAACCAGTTATTATGTTACTTATTAAGTGGAATTCACAAACCTTGACCAGATAACCTATTAATACTGTACAAAATGTTAACAGGTTATCTTACGGCATAATTATTTCAGCATACAAACATTGTTACCGTCGCTAAACAAAATAAATATTTGTTCAACAGGATTTTTGAAATAATACCTCTTCTTTAAGATGTGCTAATGAATTATTTACATCGAAAGATATGTTGCTGTTATATGTTAATGTCTAACATTGAATGATAACTTAAAAAGTACGCTGATCAATTGGTGAATGTAACTGTCCATTGTTTCTTATTGCAGGAACATAACATGGAGAAATCAAATATAATGAATTTTCATACGAAAAGGATGGTCCTCGAACATATTGCTGTTATCCAATTTTACTATAGATAGCCTTTATTACATTTCTATCCATCAAAGATAAGGATATCTCGGTGAAAGAAAATTCATAATCGTTGATTTATTGTTAATACACACCAGTGTATTAAAAATACTTATAATATACTACACAATTGCGCATGCGTGCCACTCCCTTTTTTCCACTGCGACGCCTCATCCGAAAATAATGGTTAACATAAACTATGGTGAAAGACGTGTATTGAAAACTACAAAAAATAAAAATAAAATGTAATAAACAGATTATTCAACTTATTTTTTCAAAGATTAGAATATAATTCACTCGCCGTCGCGTGAATGGGAGGAGCCACTCGTGACGTCACTCCCATTCACGAGACGGCTCGTGAATTATATTTATCTTTGAAAATATATGTTGAATAATCTCTATTTATTGCAGATAAATATGAGCCGGTGAAACACAATTCTGCTTATCAGGCTAAGGTATTCTGAAACAAATTTGATAATGACAAAGATTCATCAATTATGATATGGCTAAGCATTTTTGCACATACATCACATCTACAGCAGATGAGTTCGAGTCTGGTTTAAACTTGCTTCTGATAAAAAGAGCTCAAACATTTACCAAAAAGCGAAATTGCTCATGCTGTGCAGTTTATCATATTGCGACACTGTCGTCAACGCACTCAGCTGTAGAAGCGTCAGAACACTATGTGCGAAAAGCCTTATACAATTGTTGTTTGATATTTTATTATACAAAACCAACGACAACCGTCCAAGAAATTATTCAATTTCAAGGAAAAGGTGTGTTTAAATGAAAATGTAATGGATGAATAGAGTTTAAAATATCATAGTAAAAGGAATGTTTACGTTTGCCTGAGCTCTTGCGAAATGAATTTGCTTCAGATGCGTGAACATGTGTCTGCAAGCAAGGTAGGTCAGCAAATGAAAACTTAAACTTCTGCACCCGGCAAATCTTTTAAGCAAGTTTTCTTTTCCCCAGAAATAAACCACGTTATACAGAAACGACTTTCAAGAATCAGCTAAGTTATATATAAGCCTAATTAGGATCAACCTTGTTCGACATCTAGTCGCACATACATATGTGCCTACCCAGGAGAGATACAAGGACTTTATGAAAAAAATAGGTCATAAAAAGTATTAAATTGCAGCTGGCTTTGATTTATGAAGGTTGGATTTCAATTGCAGTGTGAAATCTACCCGGGTAAATTTCAGTACAAAGGGATAATTTCGCTTTGAACTATTTATTACGCTTTGGAACTATTTGTTTTGGCGAAGCTGCCTGTTTTATTAGGAACGTAGTTACTCTGAAAGACGGTTTATTAATTGTTTAGTGTGCTAAATCTGGACCGAATGTCTGTCTGCAACCGTTGTTTTAGCCGTGTTGGACAGAAAACGTCAAATTTATAAAAATGTGCTATGATTTAGCAAAATTGTGACTGCCTGGGACTGTGGCTAGTAACAGTTTCATTTTTTGTGTGTGTAATTACTTGTAATCTTTTGGCATACCGTAGCTTGCTTAAAATGGCGAATTGCAACTGTTTTCATTTACATTGTTCTGTTCTTACACTCTTCCCAGTATACTGTTAAATATTTCCACGAAATTAAAAGTTACACATAACGTCCAAACCAACACTTCTTCTTTTACTAATTTACAAGTCACCTGTACCAAAATAATGTCATTGCCAATAGAGGCGCACAAAACGCATTGAGTGTAAAGTTGAAACATTCGAATTGAAATGAAAAATGCACAGCAGTACTAAAACAAAAATATATTTAATTGACCAGATAAGTTGTGTGGCCACGTGCGTCTAAAAACATCGAGGAAGTCAACATGCACAATATCTGGTGACAACTTACGAATGGTTCGAGGAAAGATCGACACATTAGAACTAGACGACGGTTTTTGGGAAGGCCTTTTATGTATGTTCCTAAAACATGTTAGAAATACATAAACCTTAGCCGAAATGTATTTTAACCAATCCTTGATGTGTGGTTATCTCAGTTACTGTCCTTGTTCCGTCCGTCCCCAATGTTCAGCAACGTGTCTCATTAACCAGTAAACCACTTCCAAACCAGTTTACCGCATTTCGCTACACTGTTTGCAGTATTAATTAATTGTTTTACTTTCATTTATAGGCAGTTTTGAAATGTATTCCTAGTTGGTATCAGTGTTGTCATTTGGTAATGTGTTGTTTGTGTTGAAGGCTTATGGGACCCAGCTTAATTATTTATTACTTTGCCGAGTTATACGCTTTGTGAGTTTACATTTGTGCTACAAAGTGCTTCAGCAGATTATCTTGATTGTCCCGAGATATGTTGCATTTACAAACTGGAAGTCAATACGTCAAGTTACAGAATGTTTAACAGTTTAAGGATGTTTCTTGTCGTTTTAATGGCCATTGCCTTCGAGATAAATGGTAAGCTGCAACACTATGATATTGTAATAGTTTTCCTGATATTATTATAAGTTCAAAAGCGTCTGCTTTAACTCAATAACAGTTCTTAATAACATTATGTTGATTAAGTTTCTCACTTCTCACACACAAAAACTGTATTCAACTTCATTCTTTGTTAGTGCCATCCTACGATATTCAAACGATGCGGGGGGGGGGGGGGTATGCTTAATCAAAAGAATAAGAAAGGATTATACCTTTAAATAATTGTAAAGCTATAATTAATGTGAACACATCCACATATAATGCAGCCATTTGCCGCGCGAGCTCGGCAGATATCCTTTATATATATAAACATATATTCAATATTCCTTAAAATAAAAAATAAAACATTTTTTTTGTTGGGTGGGTGGGGGGGGGGGGATTCCGTCAAGAAAACAATATATCGCACTACAGTTGAAAACAGTAACAATGAGGTAAATAGTTGGTGTAGTAATATAATGGATATTTTAAATAATTTCGGGT